>JAQGAO010000182.1:0-43892 GCA_034697705.1 Ommatoiulus sabulosus | reverse complement strand
AGTAATGCATGCATGTATCCATCCATCCACAAATCTACAACGCTATCCACATACTGTACAAAAGTTATAGTAGAACTTCGTTAAGACGTACAGTATGTCGAGGGATGTTGAAATTTGTTCGTTGAAACCAGATTGCGTATTATCGGAAGTAGCTAGACAAACATGACTTCAACAATAAGAACTAAATTCCATCCAAGTTTGGATGAAAACCACCATGTTACATGTACATGATAACTGGAAGGTGTTGCAAATTTTAATCTGGGGAATTTCTCGTTGTAACGTATTTTTTCCCCCATATTGTCTGAAGTTCGTTTTAACGTACATGTACTCGAATGCTCGGGAGCATTTGTAATATCGAAATGGATCCTGTTTATGCAGAGTTACGTATGAGACAACATCACGTGGTATTTTCATCGAATTATATCATCTGAACTAAAAGAACGTGCCTCGGCACTGCATCCGGGTAATTTTCGGCAATGGACTGAATGAAATGTCACGTGATATATGCATGCTGACGAAATCCGCATAAGAACTATCCGGAATGAGGTTCCGACGTAATACAAATATTTTGCTACAGTGAACGACGGTAGTGACTAGTAATTGTGAATATTTCATTATTAAATTTCAATTTTCACTGAGCTAAAAAGCTTTAAATTTAGCCTGTTGATAATCTAAAATGTACCATTTAAATTAGCGTGGGGGTAATCGACGGTTGACAACTTCTCCCCAACCCCCCTCCCCTCCCCCCTCGCCAACGCTGATTGAATTTAACTTATTTGTTGAATCGTGGCGCGAGTGGTTGCCAAAAAGCCATTCTTTTGTTGTTATTTTATACAGTTTACATTTATTATATTTTGAAAGCTTCAATTTGCGCCGCTGACCCATGCTGGTGACCCGGCTCAACGCAGCTTCTCCTGAATTGCACCAACTAATCCAGCAATTAGTAGTCTGAAGTGTTTTATCGATGCAAATGATTGAAATTCTGAATGGACTGAACACGATTAATCTTTGACGCCGACCTAAATCGATTTTTCCCATAATCTTTTCTGGCGTTTCAACTCGATTCTGATTTTATATTTTATCCGATGAAATTGTAAATATGTTCCGTATATTTGCTGGAACCGTACTGAGATACGAACAACACTAACAACAACAACAACAAAACGTATAAGCTGCAAACACTATAACCTATTGAATAGTGAATATCCGGAAATATATTGCTTGAAATTGATTTCAACGTAATATATTTCCTGTTGTTGCACTCACGGATCAATTTATAACCGAATATATCCCTATAGTTCGGTAACAATGTTTAAAAGGGAGATGTAGATAAGCTAACTTGACAACACTGCTTGTTCCAATGTCTTTCCTGATTGGCTAAGCATCATAAAGAAACCTTTGTACTTGATTGGAAAACCAATGACGTCAGTTTGTTTCCAGAAATAAGTTGCTCGGAATAGGATCGTTTTCTATTCTGAATTTCTGGAAATAGATATACCCTGTATATCAATTTTAGCTCAACTTTTCCAAACATGAATGTTGAAATTTGTGAAATTTTGGCAAAGTTACCGAATCTAGATTTTCGTGGATGAAATGTTTCTTTTTAAATCCATCTGAAAGGCCGATCTCTCTCTTTCTCAAACACATCGTTCCATTCCGATTGAATTTCGTCTGGTTTTTGTATAGGAATCCAAAATAATTATTTTCACGGCTTTTGACATTTTCCCATGACGTTTGGCTCTCGTTTTATTGAATTCTTCTCGGTCTACAGCCTACTTTAAATATTGTTGATGCGTCATCTAATCTTTGCCTATACGTTTCTCGATTTTCACCAATTACGTTTGATATTGGCAAGGCAATCCATCATCCTTTAAGCTTTTTTTCATGGATTTCGGTTGTTTCGATGGCACGACTAAAACAAGGGCACCGAGAAAAAAACAACTGTTGCTGCTCGTGATTACGTTGAAAAAAAAGTTCAGTTTTCGTATAATTTCCTGTCGGCACTTAGATTTCGATTTACTATAAGTGATTACGATATAGGCTCCACGAAAGAAAAAGAAAAAAAAACTGTATTTGTTTTTATTGGTAATAATTCCGCGGCTGAAGCGCTCTTATTGGATTGATTGTCATTCACTGAAATGGGGAAATTTCGAGAGCTGTTGTTTCGTGCCTGAGCTTTTTGGGGCGCATGACGTTCTTCTCTAATGGCATTTTCCATCAAAATGTATTTTCTGCTCTCCGTCTCGACAGTTTGATTAATATCAGCAATTGACTGGAGTTTGGGATAAATTTGAGAAAGCCATCAGTCATCAAAAATCAATCGCCTAGCCAAATGACAACGGCGAATCGACCGCTGGCAAATGTCGTGCCAATTTCACAGCAATTTATAAGCCCTTGCAGCAGCAGTATTTTCACAATTTCGAGGCGAATACAGTCGAGCCTGGTTAAGACGAATCTCGAGGGACGTACAAAATTGTTCGTTTAAACCGCGTAGTTCGTATTGTCGAAAGTCGGATAAAACGTGACATTAACAATAAAAACTAAAATTTCATCGAAGTTTGGGTGAAATTCACAATCCACGCATATGGATGGGAAAGGTGCTGCAACTTTTATCGGGGAATTCCCCGTTACGTATCTTTCCTCGTACATGTAGGCCTACCTTTTTTCATATTGTCAAAGGGATTCGTTTAAACGTATAATAGCGCGAATGCTCGTGAACTCGAAAATTCATTTGTTTTAGCCGTAAATTTGTAATATCCGAATTCGGAATTGGTCTTAACCGATAAAATTAACATTATTCGAAGTATGCCGTAGAACGGGGATTGGAAATGAGTTCGTACTATCAGAAATTCGTACAATCAAGTTGTATTTTCATACCATGTTTTCAAAGAATATTTACCAAAAATCCTTGGTACACTATATACTGTAGATCAGGGTTTCTTAACCTTTTCATCATCATGGACCACTTGCAACATTTAAACAATCTAACGGATCCCTTACAAACTTAAGTGTAGGGAAAGAAAACGAGACATTTTAAAAATACACTTTTATTAATTGCTACAGAAAAAGATAAAATGAATGCGATGGTTGCTGCTGCTTCTTTTCGATAAGTATGTTAAATTGTGGGATTGTTTTTATTTTTAACGTTTGCTATTATTTTTAATGTCTTCATGGACCCCCAGTACCTAATCCATGGACCCCAGGTTAAGAAACGCTGCTGTAAATGTTTAACCGGAATTTTTACTGTAAGCATATATTGAAATGGATTTAAAATTTTGAATTCATATTACCAATAAATATTCACTAATTTTGATCGTACTTTTAGATGAATTACCCTGTATTTTAACAGTCTTGAATTTATATGTAAGTTCAAAATTTCAAATACACCAGGACATACGGCTCGTATTTTATTTTTTTGGACATGTGTCAAACTCGTCTGGTGCATATATCGCGATGCAAGGCTTTGGATATCGATTCATCAATTGATTTTGTATTATTTTGGGGACAATATTTTATTCTTGCATATGTCGGTGCCCAAAGAACGTTTTTTTTTGTGGCTCAAACATGGCAAAAGTAAACAAGAAAAGGATAAAAATGTGTAACAATTTTGTGAAAATGTCAGGAAAGTCCCTGCCTAAAACGGATTTAAATTCGGATGGAAACTAAAAAAAAAATGTCGCAGTCCCTATTTCTGTATGTTTTTTTTTTTCGGATATCATTTGAATCCCCTATGTCGAAATATAAAAGTTGACAGATATTGAATTTTGGCTCTGTGTACTTTTTTTTTCTATTTCTGAGGCCATACATACTCGAAGACATAAAAATTCCAGTTGCTAGATTGATGTTTGTTCATATATGGATTGTTTTATTTATGGATAGTAAATTATATACGATGTGAATCCCGCCTGAGCTCCGAGGGAATAAAGCTACCTAGACTTTCCACGGCCTATATTCAAATCATGCCCGATCAAAATTGAAAATTTCCATAATAAAAATTCAAATTTAGGATGAAAATTGAAGAAATACGAAAAGTTATTAAGTCGCCCGCTTTTTTTTGTTGTTGTTGGCCTGGATAAGTTTGTGGCGAAAACAAAAAGCAATTTTTCTATATTGTTTGCTTACTGTCGCCCCTATGCTGCGCGATATGCATTTTCTTATTAAATTTTCTATTTATTTAGACTTCCCTCGAGCCAGGGTCAAGAGTGATGGAAATATTTGATTGATTAAATATAAAACTGTTTTGAAATCGTGGGCCCTAGCAACCGGTTCTTCAACGTTTAAAGTTATGTGACGTCACTCTAAACTTATAGAACTCGTTTGCGGTGAAATTTGACGCCATCTTGAATCAAAGAATTAACGTCAAGATATACTTTTAAGAAGCGTGTTAAAAAGGGGGTAATACTCTACTCGTGATAATTAATTTGCGAAAAGATTTGTAAAACTGATTTTAAGAAATGCAGTTATAAATAATTTAAAATATTATGTTTATATATTTAACAGTATTTATACCTAAATACTGTTTAAAACAAACGACTTCTGCCTAGAGCTTCTATTCGATGATAACATGCTAGTTTTCCGAGATATTTCATCGGTTCCTTTAAAATGTTACAACCGGTATACATACCTTGTAAAATATATCTAATTTTATGACAAAAATGGTGGGAAGTCCATAGGAACTACTTATATTTTTTCTAAGTTTGTTCAATTTGTACGCGTATTTGTAATGCCTTTACTCTGATGAGGTCACTTTGGATCCCTCGTTTATGGATGTTAATAGCTCCGATTTTTTTTTCTTTCATATCCGCTTGTTATTTTTAGTTAAATTTTTCTATTAGTTGCTACGTTACAATCGTTGCTATCCTACACGTACGTGTCTTCCGGTTACCATTTTTTATTTTTATTTCCAATGCGGCAGCGATATTATTAGTCAGTTATTATTTCAGCGTTTGGTGCTATAGCATAATGCACCGGATGATAAATTGGAGCCGAGTTGTTTTCCTGGGGCGATAGACGTCACTGCGCACCAAATTGATTAGATTAATGATTTTTATTGGAAAAGGATTGGATTTCTCTCCTCGCAAAATGGCTTCAGACTGAATTTGCCCACGTTCCGCGATATGTATTACAAGTGTGATTCGGGGATGAAACAAATCTATTCCGAAATCCCATCGAGCTCTTTGTAGCGTGCGATTTAAGGGCTAATTTTCGTATCAACATCACTCCGAAACGTTTTAATTATCCGTGTTAACCATATTGGCGGATTTCAGCCACGCCATGTTTGCTTTTAAACAATTGTTTACATCATCTCGTGTCTGAGTATGTACTCTCTTAGGTAGGAAATTGCTTATACTGTTTACTCGGCTATTTCAAGTAGCTCGGACATTCGTTGTACGTGTATTCGTACGGCTTTGATCATTATGATGTTTAAAATTTAAAGTTTTGGAAATATACATGTATATGCTCTGTGTTAACAAGTTTGGTTGAAATCATTTTCGAGGTTAAAAGCTTTGAATTATGTTCGTGGACTTAAATATCATTAGAGATTGCACTCATTTTGCATAACGCTATATATATTTACTGCATCGTGTTCGTAGTGTGCGTTTAATGTTTTTAAGAACATTTATCATTGACTAGCTGGAAAACCCGGCTTTGCCCGGGCTGTAATTAAAAAACTCGTCTGTTAAGACGCACGTGTGAAACCATTACCTGCAAATAGTTTTTGAAAATTATTTAAATAGATTAAAGTTCAAATACTGGACGATTACCTTGTGCCCGATTGGTTTAATCCCCAGAAGACGAAATGGCAGACTGGCGTAGTTTCAAATGGCTCAAGTGGCCATATTGGAATTTGGGAACATGACCGCCGCAGCGCCCCCATACCGCTGCAGCAATTTGCTGTAAAGACGCTCCACGGATAAACACACATTAATACATGTACATCTCTTCTTTATATATATATATATATATATACAGTATACACATTTTAGTTGACATTTCAATAAAACATCTCTTAAATTATCTAATCTGGAGAAATGCAGTTACATGTATAAAGCAACATTTATTAGACTGATTAGGCTATGCCCTACAATTTTCTAATCTATACTTGTGCTGGATATCCAGCGATTTTTGAGATATTTGGAAAGAATTCCAAAACGGGGGATGGATGATATTGTTTATTGGGTGCACGATCTTGAGCAATATAATTTTTGTATTGCCAATAGAAACCATCATAGTACATCTCAAAAGAGTAATTTAATTATCATAGACTGTATTCTGGACCTTTTCTAATTTAAATAACATGCTGGCGTGTTAAAAATCTAACTTTGAAGCATGTTTGGAAACGTATTTTCACGTGGTTTTTTTTTGTGGAAAAAAAAAAACCACGTAATTAACTGTTGTTAAATTTTCATCACCTCACGTATAACGTAGTTTTTGTTCTCGAAAAAAAAAAAAAAAAATCATGATTCATCCTAAATAGAAACGAAATAAACGCGTGTGAAAACTGCCTAAATTATTGGGCGGCGTAATGGACCAATTAACTATCGTGCGTGGTTAAATTTGAAAATCGTCTCAACTGCAATTTTCGCACGTTTTGAACACCGTTTGTCCGATAAATTAAACCGGGATTTTCTTTTAAAGATGGCGCTTTTTTGTTGTTGTAGCCACGTGACTTATTTATTGGGCAGGGAGGATAGTTTTAGCGCTAATTGCCGTGTTCATCCGCTATATATAACTGCGTGTTTCGGCTGCTAGGTTCTCCGCTTCCGGTGTTTCTTTTTCTGCGCTGTTTTTCGAGCGGTCTGCTCGTCCGTCGTCCATTATTTTCGGGCATTTATTGCTCTGGACCGGGGCATAAATTCATTCGTTATGGAGCCATTTGTATCGCGGAAGCTCGAAATGAGTGGGGAAAAATGGCTGATTTGTAGCCCCTTGTTTTATTTCTGACGTTTTAATTGCTAATTAACGTTTCCCTCACCACTTTGATTACGGTCGTAGATAACGGCCGAGTTTTCAACAGTTACGCCACTGGGGCGGACAGAAAAGTTGGCCATTTTTTGGAAAAAAAAAAAAAAAAAGTTGTCTGCGAATGAGGCATCAATTATAGCAGGGGTGGATTTGTTACGGAACAGCAAACGTAATCGTCCGTTAAATCATCTCGGAAGCTGCGTAAATCATATTAAAAGCCAGTTTGGCCACCTTCGAAGACGCGTGCCCTCTAGCGGAGTGGGCAAAAAGAAAAGCGGCCGCCATCTTGTGCCTCGCGTTTTTACCCATTATTTCAATTAACTCCCTCTATTCTGATAGATGTGGCTATCCCATTTTTCAAGAGGTTATCATAACAAACCTTAATTTACGACGTTGTCATAGCGAAAAAGTTTATTAATTGAAATGATCTGTGGTCCGTGCAAATTAGGCCATAATGAGAAACCCCTTTTGGCTACTAACCACATGTTGTTGATGCGTTGATGAACAAAAAATAACAATAAATCGAGCGAGTTAGATACGTTTTCGCCTAGCTGGTCGATGCTCGAAACATGCGTGCTATTTTGAGAATTTCTAGAAAACAAAACAAGGTGTTTGTTATTTTAAATGTGGTTTTATTTCTTTCACAGTTTTCACATAACATATTATCCACATGCAGTTAAGACTAATCTGAAAGGAAGCCAAAATTTGTTCGTTTAAAGTTGTATGTGGTTCGTATTATCAGAAGTCAGATAAAACATGACTTCAACAATAAGAATTAAAATTTCTTCGAAAATTGGATGAAATCCTAGCTCAGGTGTACGACTGGGAAGGTGTTGCAACTTTCTCGGGGAATTCCCTGTTAAAACGAACCTTTTTTCATACAAGGTTCATTGTTACGTAACATGGCGCGAATACTATGGGACTCCAAATTTCATTTATTTTAGCTGAATTCTATGTTTAAGAATTCGTCTTAAACGAAGAAATTTGCATTACTCGTCATACCCTATAGGACAGGGGCTGGAAATGAAATGGCACTATCAGAAATTCGTATAGAACGAGGTCTTCTTAACGATGTTCGAAGTTTTGACACAATTAGCATATGTTACGCGCATCAATTCCTTCGAAAAAATCCCAAAATCTGCATTTTTCTTGAAATTTTGCGATTCATCGCAATGATGACACATCTTATTTGTGATGAATTTCTGATAGCACGAACTCATTTCCAGTCCCCGTCCTAGAGTTTGGACGAACAATGTCAATTTCTTCGTTTATGACGAACTCCGAATTCGGATATGACAAATTTTCGGATAAGACGATTGAATTTTCGTGTTCCGAGCATTCGCGATGTTACATGTATGGTTGAAACTCACTTAAAAAACACCTTAGTTGAGTGATATACATTAGAAATTGTTTAAACCTGCGAACAAAGGGTCCATTTCGACACGTTTTCGTAAAATTTCCTAAAACAAAACCTCCCTGCCCATATATACAGTAACTCGTGCATTTCCTACAACTTTTTCAACTATTTGCCTGTCTGCGAGCACTTTTACATTATCCCTAGCTGCTTTTCCGTACTAAGGTTGTCCCGAGTATACATGTTCTCCATAGGCGCATTAATCGATAATATGTTCCAGCAACTTGGACGTTGTTTGTGTTGCACGATGCCATTTCCTTCGTACATGAACCAGCTCTAGCTCCCACTCCGATTGGCGCGCGTGTATATCCCGATCTCGTTGATATCATCTTTCAGTTTACTTTTCCATCAACTGCTCAAAGTGCTCGCCGTTAAACCCCCCCGATTGCGAGAGGGAAATTTTCGTGAAATTTGGGGCAAAATAAAACAACAGTTAAAAGCAGATAAACACTGTCGTGATTTGATCTCGGTACAAATGGGAACCGAATCCCCCCAAGAAATGCGATCCGTTGCAAATGGATCATGAGAGAGGGGAGTATTTGGTGGGGGGATAAACAACCGATGGGGGAATGATTTAAGTTTTAGGGACTATATATACGAGCAGAACTGCTACGCTGCGCTGCTCTAATGCAACTGCGGCCGCAGATAGGACTTGTTTTACGTTGAGATTTACGCTCTATTTTGCATTGCCAAGAGCTTGTTAATTTCATGCCAATTTCCCTTCGTTGCGTAAACTCAGGCGCATCGAACAAGTTTTTTTGTGCCATAGATGGCATTAGTTGTTGGCTGTTGTTTTCCCTTTTCATGTTCACCGATGACATATACAGTATGTTTGTACGCATATATACCTACTGCCCTTTGAAAAGCCTTAAAGCAGACGAGCTCATCCTTTGTACCATTATGTTCTATTTTGGACAATTGTATCCTGTAGCATCGATCGTCAACCGTGACATTTTTGCATTGTTTACTTTTGATTTAATGACTCGTTATGTACATGTATATATGTATATTCACGGGATAATGTAGGTTTGCGTCGTTTTGTTCGTAAAATGTCTAAGAAACCAATTAAATGGTCAGCATTTTAAATTAATAATCGCGTAAGGTCAGAAGGCAAATGATCTTAAAGGGACATCGTATCCTGCGGAAAGTCGATGTCATTTTTATTCAAATTTGACGTGATAGTAAATGGATATTATTATGTCATTTGACCCTTGGGAGCCCCAGCGTTTGTTGTGGTCAATATTGCATAAAATTATGATTTTGTGCACCTCTGTCTGTTGTGGAATTGAACCATAGGCGGCGCTAATGCTTGTTCACGCGTACCTGTGACGTGCTGCTTAATGGATATTATTACGTCCTCTGTCCATTGGGGTCACTTTTATTGCACAAATGACTATGTTGACCACCACGTGTTCAGTGACATGATGCTGAATGGATATTCTGTTGTAGAAAGGAATGATAGATGGCGCTGATTCTTGTCCAAGTTGTTCACATGACGTGCTGCGGCATAAATATTATTAGGTCATTTGGCCATTGCAGTCACTTTTCTCGCATAAAATACTATGTTGACCACTACTGTCTGCTGTAGAAATAGTTGTTCGATCTTGTCTGAATTGGTTACATGCATTTCTTGATTCCGAATGCTTCATTGGCCAGCTATTGTTGAGAATGCGCCAGAGATGGCGCTCGTTCGTCGCCGCGGTCACCTCTCAGCTGCAACGTCCGTCAATTCCGGTCATCTTGAGCTTGACCAGTCATCACCACGTGTTGAATTGCGCCATCGTCCATCTTCGCTTCTTCGGGAGAGAGAGAAGCAGAGGCACTTTTCCTCCGCCATAAAAGCTCTCTTGCTTTTCTCCTTCGATTCATCTTGAAGGTTTTATGTATTGGCAAACCTTTTTTAGCCTTAATGTTTGATTACGTCCTGTTTATGGGGCATAAAACTCAAAATGTACAATATCCTGCTCGCATTCGGTAGCCCCGACGACACGGAGGGCGCCACCGTCCAATTTTACGCCTAATTCACCGACAATAGGGAAGGGGGGGGGGGGAGGAATTGAGGGAGAAATTGGAAAAATGGGAAAGTGCCCGTGGCTGAACATTCGTCGGGAGAGATGCTGGTCTAATGGAAAATAAAACTTATTCCTACCGTAGGGCCATGGGGGATGTCAAGGTCCATTTTCTCTTCATTAATTTGGAAATTATTTCAACGCTTGTTTTGTATGCGATGTAAGATTTGAAGTGGAAATGATGCTCGTCTTACGAGCGCACATTTAGTTGTGATTTATTAAATTTCAATCTGTATTCTGTAGAGATGCTTGACAGACATTTTAAAGGTGAATTCCTGAAAATTCATTAAATCTGTAACGTGACTATGAAATATTGTCCTATATAATTTTGTATGTATTCAATATAATGAAAATGTTGTTAGGTTCTCAGCATTTTTAATAAGTTTTCAATATGCATCGTATACATGTACATTTGCAATAGATTTTTTTATAAATTTGGGTTCAGATAGAGATTATAGAAGGGATATTAGTACCAGACTTCAAAATAATCTAGATGCAGATTGCAGTAAGTTTACTAATTAAATAAACTTGATTAATATAAACTATATGTATCAAATTATTAACGTACGTAGATATCTTTAATATTTTGGATATCTGAAAAATCGTACTTTTGATGTAAAATCATGATTAAATATTAAAGTGAGTGTAATGCAACTAGAATGTAATTGTATAAATAGGTACACGTAACATGCACATATCATGCTTGTATACGTACAATTTATATATTTTGAGGTATACCCGGTATTTGCATTTTGACAAATTTCAAAATATGTTTCTTAATACTGAGAAACTGGACTCGACATACGTATGATGCATGTACAGTATATATGCGACTAAATTATTTAGAATATTGTAATTTGTTCTTACAAATAATCTCACGTGATTTGGGCAATGTTTAGTTTTTAATATTGCTGTAACATCATCGTTTAAATATAAATGTAATAAATTCAATTTATGAATTGTTAGGACTGCCAGGACGAGTATACATTGATACCCTCGGCACATCTTCACTTGGATTTTACTGATTTCTGTACATGCATAAAAAACCTAGTTTTTCTTTATATTTTTAAATTTATCTTTCGGAGTTAGAAAAAAACCCTCATCGATCCTTGATTCCGACTGCGATACGCTGCTTTTGATTTAGTTTTCAATATGAAATTGTGATGTGAATATTTAATAATAAACGCGATAAAAAAATGAAAGAAGGCAGCCGAGAGATAACATCCGCGGGGTATTTATGAAGATAGCAAAAATATTAAAATGCTTTCGTTAAAATAAAGAAACCGAAATTTGCAACATTATTTGTTTCTTGTCTATTAATATTAAATGAAGTATTGTTTTATCAAACGCTAATAAACGTAAATCCTGATATTTATTCATGGAAAATGTAAATATACTTGTAGGTAAAAAGTGATGTTATTGTTTCTATTTTCTGCACTACTAAATAACATGTACTCGTGCCTATAAAGGTCGTCTTGTTTATTTTATATTGCTTTTGTTTTTGATGCTAGGAATTATGCGAGGACATACTGTATAGGATGCAATATTTTACAATAAAACAAATTTGGCTAGTTTGCTGTAGGCCTAAGTAATAATTTAATTATAATTCTATGCAGCCCTTCATATTTCCAGGATTATATACATGTATGTTAAACGTTTGAATTTATTATTGCGGTATGTTTTTTCTTTACAAAATGTGTTACATCTGCGTCCATTTCGTATTAAAAATTAAACGTAATTGGATTTTGTTTAAAAATATTTGGTCATACTGTATAATTTTTTTTATCTGATATTTCGAAATGTACAGTATACATGTATATAGAATACTTAATTGAATTTCTGTAATACATTTCACATGAAAAGAATATTTTAATTTAATTTCACTTTAACGGACTACTTTTTTGAGAATATCAGTTTTTTTATATAGCAACATCTATTATAATTAAATTCTGTTGGACCTGATTTTTGTTTGTTTTTTAATCTCTTTAAATATGCACTTGGGGTGTTTTTTTCTTTGAATTTATCATGAAGAAACATGCTTAAAACGTATAAATATTTATAAATATGCTTAAATGTACATGTATGAATATATATGAACTCGTTATATGAATAGCTACTGTATACATGCATATAATACTTAGGTAAGAAGCTGATGATGAAGGTCTTGATTCTTTCAAGTGTGCTATTTGTGCAGAAATCAGAAGTCATACAAATGAAAAAACATTTATTCATATCTTAAAATCCCATTTTCCATCCTTACGCGAATATTTGTTCGCGATTTTTCCAAGCTTTTGAGAAAGTTTCTTGAAGATGAATATATCAGTTTTCTCGCATTTTCTCTCTTATAATTTGGAAAATGAACAATGGTGGCTTCGCAAACACTTTTTAATGCCGTTTATAGAATCCGTAGAAAAGTTTTTTTTTCTCCATGCGATCCAGAAATAAAATTAAATCTGGAAAAAAAGAAAAAAAGAAATAGGAGACGAACATGCATCCAATATACTAAATTGCTCCATAAAAAGCCACCAAGAGTGTTCTCCCAACCTGAAATGCTTCGGCTTTTTCCCTTTTCGCCAAAGCCTCGACTTATTTATGAGGTTCAAGCCTTTGAGTTATAATGGAAAATTGCCTGGTTCGATGGCAATTTTCCGCGGAAAAGCACAGTTGAAACCCAGAAAATTGATGTCATTGTATGCGAATTGAATAGTGCTTTACCATTACCTATAATTAGTTTGTCGCATGATTATCTTCCAAGTAGAGAGGACTCGCATCGGAGTTTCTGAACTCTTTTGTATCTAGCATTTCTACGAAACGTACACTAGATGTAAAGGGATGCATTTCTGAATACGTGTTGTGATCAATTACCGAAAATTGGATTCGGATAATGCACCAGAGGTCTTTTTATGTGCTGGCAATTCATCATTTCAAGCGGGGCAGAGAGACATAAGTGTCATTTGCCTCATATTTTTTTTTATCTATTTTTGGATTTAATCTAAACCCACTTTGGCTTAACGATAACTCGGTTTGCAAAATAGACAGCATGTTGTCGAAGATTGGGTAGATCATTGCTCCTAGAAGGAGGAGGATTTGGGACTTACATGGTTCTAGCCTGGTGGGTCTATACATAGTTTTTTATAATAAATATTATTTTTGGGTTGACTTATTTTATCTTAAATCTTGTAGAGCATCACGCTACCCTTAAGCTTAGCAGTAGGTGGGGGTGTGGGGGGTGGGAGGGGTGTGAGAAATCCTGGCCTGGGGGGCCCGCTTCAGGATGTGGGGCCCATTGGGCACAACTTACCATAGCCTTGAAAAAATGTTCAACATTTTGTCGATTTACGTTTATAACGAGCCTAATTTTAAATTTAAAAGTACGCGTTTTAAAAAGGTCGTGATATATGCAGTGGAATCTCAATAAGAAGAACTCGCGTTATACGAATTTCTGATAGTACGAACTTGTTTCCAGTCCCCCTCCTAGGGTATGGACGAACAGTGTTAATTTGTTCTTTTAAACTAGACGAATTCCAAATTTCGGATGTTAAAAACTTTCGGCTAAAAACGAATGAATTTTCCGAGTTCCCCAGCATATAGTGCATGCTATGTTACGTTAAAACAAATTTTAGACGATATGAAAAAAGTACGTTGTAACGGGGAATATCCCGAAAAAAGTTGAAAAACTTTCCCAAACATATTCTTGGGGCAGGATTTCATCTAAACTTCGATGAATCTTTACTGTAGTTCTAACGAACTATACGGTTTCAACGATAATATTTTGACGTCCCTCGAATTTTGTCTTAACGAGGTCTTAACGGATTTACAGAAAGATACTGTATACTGTACATGTACAATTATATCGTATAACTTAGTAGACTTTTCAGATTAACAGGTCTAAAATGTGAATTATGAAATGTCACGTCGACGATTATAAATATTTTATTTCGATTAAAAATGGCAATTTATTTCTTAAAATATACGCCACTAACTATTTGTGGCTCAAGATAGTGACACGAGGAATATCTGCGTCTGACGTTGTGACGTGAGCGTGCGCCCCGCCCCCATGCTGAAAGCGCCCCCATACCACTTCATCAAAGGCGCTTCATGGAAACACTTTTCGCCCACTAATTAAGCCACATACATACAGCTCTTCTTTATATACGAGCGCATATACAGTACTTATTTTTATTAATGCAAGTTAAACGTTAATGTAGATTTTCAGTGATGTTCTTCAACAAATATCGAGTCTTGAAATAAGTAAAATTTTTGCACGATGTTATGACGGTCATGTTGAGATCGTTCCAAAAGCGATATATGCATTCAGGGCTGACGTCGAAGACAACCGCGATAGGTTAGCTATGAATAATGAACTAATTTTATGGCAATATTTTAAGCAAATGACGCGAAAATTATAGGTAAGGAATGCCAAACGGGCCGTAATTAAATGGGAACATGTCAGCGAAAATTTCAGCATGGATTTTAATGCGATATTAAGCCAGTCATACGTGTGAAATTTATGGCCCTAAAACGGTGAAACTGCGTTTTGTACTCGATTATTTGCGTTGCAGTTTCATTATTAATTCGCGCACAAAAGATAACGCGCTTTTATTGTCTCGGAAATATTTTTCACAAAATTTATATTAGCTGCGCTCAGCTACTATTGCGGGGCTTCGAACCGAACATTCGCTCATCGTGAGTTTCCGGTTAGCATCACGAGTCGTTAATCTATCGCTTAATGCTCGATTAAAAACTGGCCAATTTTACGTCTGAAAGTCAACATATTTCAAACATTCTGGTAGATGCTGCGATGTCAAAATTTGCAATCATTTTGAGATGATAATAGCATTTTACTATCCTGCACATGGCCCCCACAAGGGAGGAGGAGTGGGGGAGGGGATGGAGACTGACAGGGGGGCTCTCGCCCGGGGCCCGGTACGACGGGTCCATATAAAGTTTTTAATAAATTTGAAATTAAACTGACTTATTTTGTCCTAAATCCAATAGAGCACAATAGGCATGGGGGCCATGACCCTGTAAGTTAGGAACATGTTCAGCAATGTTTATTATCCAAGATTATCATGCAATATGTTTATCTAACATATTAGGAACATATACAGTACTTTATAACTAATGTCATGATAAATCATTTAACATGTCCATTGTCCAACAAACACGCTTACATGAAATGAACATTTATAGAACTTAAGAAGAAATAACAGAAACCATATTGCGCATTTATTATTAAAATAACGTCGATGCTACTATTCTCAGCTTGTTTTTTTTTAAATTTCACAACACATTGGTCAAACACATTGGTCAAAAAAAATTAACAACGTTGTGCACACAGATACAGGGGTATCAAAAGTATGTAGGCGCATTTATAATTGTATTTGTTTAATTTAAAATGAACGTGTATGCTACCGATTAACTTGACCAACTTCTGACCAAACCTAAATAGTTCACTCGTGTCTTTTAACATATCATCAATGACGTTGTTGTGTAACGGACACGAGCGTATGCTACCAACTGCGAAGTGACATCATATTACTCTGCATTTAGGATTATGTTCATTTCTAATGCTTTTGTTTTTCTTCTTTTTAGGTAAGTTTGTTGAAGTTGAACTTTTATTGCATAATTGGGCATTTGTGCAATGTCTAAAAACCGGAATGTTTTCCATCCACGATAAAAACAACATTTTAAAGGTAATTTGCGAAGGCAACGCTTTTCTCAGTCGTTAATGTAAGATATTTGCATGCCTGATTTTTTTCCCCTGATTTCATCTTGTTAATTTTTTTAAAGCATCCGCATATAAAAATTCCCCATTTAACTTAATTATGAGCGTATGATCAAACAGCCGTTAGATCGAGCTGCCTTTTCCTTTATCTCGTATTTGCTATTCGTCATTAAAAAGCACTTAAGGCTGCATCTCATCGTTTAGTCATTATCACGCAATAAGCAGGGTCTTAAAATAAATCTTGACACAAATCAGAAGAATGCATGCATGGTCACTTGACCAGGTTTTCGTTAAAATTAAGTCTTTAATATAGTTTACTAGCTGTAAAACCCAGGCTGTACTTACCGATAGCGACTTGCTGAAGTGACGAAGTAGGCCTAATGAACGAAATTCAACGAATCATGACCGCAGCGCCCCCATACCACTTAAGCAAAGGCGCTTCATAGAAACACTTTTCGCCCAATAAGCCACATACATACAGACAGTGCTTCTTTATATATATATATATATATATTTTATTACGAACAATTGCCAGATTTTCAAATTGAAATCCTATCCGATCGTCATCTTTCATCAACTACTCTAAACATGACTCAAAAGTTGACCTAAACTTATTGTAATTTATCTTCCTATGGTTCCGAAAATTGATTTTACAATTAACCAAAGCACATTTAACATTTCCTCGTATAGCATTTTTATACATTCTTTCGCAGCGTTTTTCTCGAAATGCTCCGTAATTTTATTTTAAAAACTTGGACTAATCAGGATAGGCACAGTATATCAACGTATCATTTCAAGTTTTTGACATAGAAACTACATGTACCTCGAACTTTTCCCCGATGTAAGGGAGCAGTTGCGAAGTTTCGGATGTTTAAAAATGTCCCTAGATTGAAATTAAAATTCTGATGATGACGTAATTCATTAAAATTCCGATGATGACTTCCTTCTTTAAAATGGTTGATGATGGCGCCATTCATTACAAGTCTGTTGGTGACGTCATTCATTACAATTTTGATATTGACGTCATTCATTACAAGTCTGTTGGTGACGTCATTCATTACAATTTTGATATTGACATCATTCATTAAAATCCTGAGATGACTATACATTAATTTCCATTCTTATGATGACGTCATCATCAGAAATTTAAAGAATGACGTCATCGGGTACTATATGCAGTTCCAGGCGTTGGAAAAAAATTGCAGTATACTAGGATAGTAATGCTCCGGATTTTTTTTCTCCAGTTTTAGGCTTGTTCAAACCAAAAAATTGTCTATAAATGCTCCGTATAGGTTATAGTTGTTTGTCACGCAGAGGTCCTCGAATGGCGCTGCGAGCCGACCTGAAGCACCTGTGAGTAGTGCCATCTGCGAGAAAATGTGTCAAAATCAAGATAGGGTAGTAGTGCCCCCATCATCCGTTTGTTCGCATTTTGCCACCACTACGTTCGTTGTTGTGGCCTTTCGTGTGGCAAATTTCTGTGATAAATCGTGCGGGAAAGGGCACGCTGAGAGACTCATTTGAAAACAGATGAAATTCCAAATGTCTTTCTGCGGGGATGTTTTTATGTTTGCCAATTGAGTCGTGCGATTAAAAAGCAAAGTAAAAGTATGCAGGGAGGAGGGTGGGAAGAAAATGTCAATGTTGGGATGTAGTGCAGGCGTCGTAAATAGCAGAATGGCAGTCGGGCGTAGACCCCCATCACCCTATATAATATATAAAATATACTGTATACACAACGCCGAGACAATATATTACAAATAGCTGGCAGTCACAAAACTTAATGTAGCGGTTGAAAGTAGCGGGATTCAACCAAAAAAAAAAATACAAAAGCGGGCGGCATTATATTTATGTCGGAGAAGTATTTTTATGACTGTTGGGCAACATAAAAACGGCACTCGAGCGAAAGGATTTCTTTTGGACCAAGTTCATAAAATCACGAAAGCTACATGTAAAAACGCCATTATTACGAGTGGCGAGGACAAAAAATCCTTCGACAACAACAACGACAACGACGGGCTTCCGTCGAAGGATTTTTGCACACTCATCGCCCCTTCCGAGCGATGGTCAGCAACAGGCTGCTGACCAGTTCCAACAACCGACGTCAAACAAAACGATCTCTGTATGATCTATTTCGTAGGATTGTCCATGGTGGACCTTCTCGCGACACTATCCGTGAGAGAAATTGTACAACACATACCGAGGCGTGTCACTGAAGTTTCCACAATCATGTTTTTTTTTAAATGGCTGTATGGGTTTTAAGAAATACAGGTAAACGACATCTACATATATTATTAAAAAAATGTCCATTTTGGGAGATGTATTTTTCGCATCGTTCTGGCATCTAATTGGCACGAATTCCTTCGTTCAAAAAATGCTTAAGCCAAAGCATTTGTTTGAGACACTGGCCGCCAGCTTCTCTCACCCTTGTTCGTCCATTTCTTAACTTTTCAATCCACGTATATAGACCGAACATTCGGACATTACTCGGACTTTAAACGTTTCACGCATTTCTGCTCCTCCAATGCCTTCAAAAGTTTAAAAAAAGCACTTCTGAGTTCATCTTTGCTTTCGAATTTTAAGCAAATGCAATTTTTGAAATATATATTTTTTAATGTTGAAATATGTCCAGGAATGATGAAAGAATTTTTCCAACAAATTTCATTAAAATCCAGACAGTCGTTTTTTATTTATTTAATTTTAAATGATTGCGGAAACTTAATGAATATCCCTCGTATTTTTGCGCATGACTATCCAATGTGTAGCCTTCGTTTATGACCTGTTTATTAATGCGTTCCTTTTGCACACGTGACTTCACTACTTCAAAAAGTGCCAATCATAAAACGCATGTCTGACCCCTATTTTCTAATATTCCAAATCATATTGCGCGCAGAACATACAGTAAGATTTCTGACATGTTATCAGCGCCACTGCACGGTGGCACAGTACAAGTATATGTCAAATCAAACATGGCGTTTTTCGGTCTGCTAACTTCCCATCTCTAGTCTACGCATCGTTATAGCCACTTTATGTGGGGAATGTTTGGTTTTAACTCCCAATATTCCGGCCCTGCGTGGAAAGCTAGGCATACATTAAGCAATTGCATCCAAATGTGAACTTAGTAATACTATGCGGTTTTAGAAATGATGAAGTTCCGATCCATGAAACGAGCGTAAATGTCCAATCCCTGCAAGTTCGCTTTGTTGTTCGGAGCTTAAGCTTACTGAACCGAATCTATAATTTTGATTCATTTCAAATGGAGTGATGCTGGACATTATATTCACCGCGAAAATGTTGTTTAGCAGTTGGTCCGTTCGTTCCGTTTTCGATTCCGTTGCATTATGCGGTCAAGCTTGCTGGTGGTTTTCCATTTTGCGGCTAGGACTATTGGTTTTGCTGGATATTGTATCGCGCTATTATTCGTTCATTAACGCGCATCTATTTTGCTAGTTGAGGTTTCAATGCGGTTCTGGTAAGAATTTCATAGCACTGTGTTTATTTTAGTCTTTTAAATTATACCGAAATGAAATATTGTTGTATATACAGGCATGTTCGAGGCGTATTAATCTTCGTCCACTGGAGGAGATATAGAGGAACTTTCTGTCCGACGCTAATTACTGCCATTTTGTTTACGTAAATGTAGTTTTACATACTGTATGTCTTTTTACATAAGTTTGTATCGAGGAACAACAGGCAACAAAGTTCCTGCAGTGTAGACGTACACGTACACGTATACACTTAGCTTTACATTGTAGATGAACGTTTAGTGGCGCCACCACACTTGATCATTTTAAATTAACGGACATATGCACATGTACTATCAAATACTTTGTGTATTTTACGTGTTAACTACATGTATATCTAAAGGGAACTGCGCACGTTCAGTAATACTGTCATCCCCTTCTGAAAGTACTATTACGAATGATCGTGTATAGGGTGACAAAATTTGTAATGGTGATCAGTAATGGTCGATGAAAATCCGGATTTTGGCATTATTACTGAGGCGTGGTTTGTTAATTAGGGGCGTGGTTGTGGATACCTTCATTATCAATGACTATATAGGCTGCGCGCATTATTAATCTCGTAATTAATATTGATCATGTAGGTTTTTATTGACTCGTATTTCCAATTTGCGCCACTGCGTTCGTGCGCGCATGCGCAGAATGATTGCGAATATTCGTCCATACTATACATAGATACGTGTTTCTAAGAAAAAAGTAATTTCAAATGATCGTGTAAGGTTAAAATGTAATGAATGCTTAACAATGCAACATTTTCTGGTATAATTTTCCGTTATCAAGTTGTCTCTTTGGATAATCAGCGCCATCTGTGGCGTTTAATTTCACTACATACAGTTACGTTTGTTCTTGTTTGTCCCGTAGTTTCTTTATATGAGCCTCGATGAACATTATTTGGGTGTTTTTGGTTTTCATAAATTTTCCAAAATGGGTACTTTGTAGGCGCCATAAGGACGCCCAATTTTTTTTCTCTTCTTTTTGTATCTGAAATAATTTGTCTGCTAGAGAAAGATTACATGAAATATGCAGCACCTGTCTCAAACCCCGCAATTACATTTTTTTTTTTTTTGGAAAAAGGACGAATTTCACACCACTTTTTCCCCAATAATTAAATCACCCAAAAAAACCTTAAGGTAGGCTACACTCCGCGAATCTTAAAATGTCGAATGCAATTTTTATAATGCTCACTCAATAAAATATGTCCAAATTTGTGCAGAAAATCAGGCGTTAAATTGTGTAAGTCTAGCAGACTTCGAGGGTAGCCTCCTCCTATGAAGGCAATTCAATCAACATATTTACTCCTCTAGAACAGTTTTTATGGGGGACACATAAAAGTTGTAGCAACCGGTTTTGGACATGTAAAGGGTGTTCAAAAAGTTGGTTTTTTGATGCAAAAATCAGCCATCTCCAGTTCTAGTCAATGGGTATAGACGTTTCGTTTCGTTAAAACGAACTTTATACAATATGATAAAAGGTATACGTTATAACGAGGAATTCCCGATAAATGTTCGGGCACCTTCCCATTCATATACATGTACGTAGGGTATATAATGTCATCTAAACTTTGACGAAACTAGAAGTCACGTTTAGCCCTACTTCTGATAATACGAACTACGGTTTTAACGAATGAATTTTGACGTCCCTTGAGATGCGCCTTAACCAGGTTCGGCTGTATATAAATGTGTGTATAGGTAAATGCAAGGACGAAAAGACATTTTAGACACCCTGCACAGTTGAACGGTGCTGTTCTACGAGCGTATAAAAAATGAGATCAAAATCTACTTACAAGAATGGTTGAAAATTTCACTATACATGTACATGTATAGCTTAGATACTGTACGTACCTTAAAGTTCTGTCTATAGGCTACTGTATTACCTTGACATACAGTATAATCTTATTGGTGCGCGCAGTAATGGCGATATCTGCGTTTTCTGTGCATTAGTGAGCGAGCGTGTATCCCGAGGGCATACATATATATTTTAGTTTGTAAAAGGATTTTTTGACAAAGTAGATTGCCTGGTAGGCGATATACATGTATACAATATGAGATGCGATAGATAAAGATGGTATAATTGTATGCACATGTACATGCATTGCATATTTTATTTTTGAAAAATTTGTTTGAACAGAGTTCCTTACAGGAAAGCAGATATTTGGATCAGGTCTGACATATTTCGCTGGAAAAGCGAAATAATTTAGATAATAGAAGAATAAAATGTCTATACTTACTCGTGAACTGTTTGGAAATCTATTGTTACCATTATAGTTACAATTTTAATTTCAAACGTGAAATTTTGAAGTAGTTTTGCTCAATTTTTTTTTATCATTTTATATTTTCTCAGATATGCATATAGGATATCTAAAAAGTTCATAATAGAAATGTCTGATAAATATATGCATGTACTGTAGTTGTCATACTGACAATAAATCGTGACATTATGAATCATCATGACAGAATTTAAAATTGCAATGTTTCAGTGTTGAGGAAGAAATTTTCCATAGTTTTGAAGGGTTTTGCAGATGTTTTGAAGGAACCTCAATTCTTTGATATGTTCTGGGTATACCTAAAAGGTAAATTTAATGGCCCTCTTATCTTAAAAATACCCATATTATCGGTTAAGTTTAATGTTTTCCATCATCAAACATACTCACTCAACTTTTATCATTTCGAATCTTGCTTACAGCATCTGATTTAAATTTGTACGTGACGCTTCTGTCTCGTCTTTAAAAATACGGTAACATTTTAAGTTTTATTTTTGATATTCTTCATTGGCTTCGAATTTCGATACACTTCCATAATATACTATTTGAAATGTTGAAACTTCTTGAAATTGCATCTCTGATTGATAACTTTATTCCTGTACTTCCTATGATATAATGTACATAGCGTGGTATTTATACAATCTCATTACTCAGTTATGGTGGCAAGGCTAACTTTTGTGGTTATACCCGAGTGAAACATTCTCTCCACCATCCAATATCATACTAATTCGATTTCATCCTACTGCAGACTTCCTCCGGCCCCCTTCCCCCAATATTGCATCCACTTCTTCAAAGATTCGAGGGTTTTATTCAATTTTCACACACAACGAATTGGAAATTTCTATTTCTGCAGTAACCTTTACAGGCCACGAACTTAATATTAAATCGCATTTCCAACTATATATCACTCACTGACATCGTGTAAGCCGTTCAACCTTTATAACTTGGGCACGAACTTCATGAACCGTTGGAAAACGTAACCTAAGGAGAGGCGTGCGTACTAAGGTTGCTCCGAGACATGCTTAGTTTAATCGGCGATTAAATCTGCTCGTGATCGACGAAATTATGGGAGATTCGATACAGTCAGACTAAAACGATGCATAATATTGCGATATGTTTACCTTATAACTAATATCTGTAAAATATATTATTTAGAATACAAATATACATCAACCTTCTTAATATATGTTATACAGGTTTGTGCAGAAACTCATACGTGTATATTCTACAATTTATAACCCACGCAAGTAATGAACTAAAATTCTAAATTATCTACTTTGTACAGCTGTACATGTATGAAAAAAAATATTGAGAAAATATCGTATTAAATTACAACTCGTATATGTCTTAAAAAAAACATGTACATGTACTGGGTATTCTTGATGTTAAAATAAATTCTGTTGAGTTCGTTAAACTTATCGAAGAGTTTTACAAAACCTTAAGACTGATAATTTTATCTGATTTTTAAAACTGATGTTCGTAACGCTTGTAATACTAATTTAGTATTATGGAAATTACATAAAGTTTACACGGAAGAGGTGTTAGCGTTTGGAATTTTTTCCAAGCCTAAACGTGTGAAACAAAGTTTGATAGCAACATGGAGTGATATTACAATTTGAAAAATACCACAATTGTATAGTGTATACGCACGTCATGTCGCAACTTGTTAATGTGAGTTTTCTATACAGTGTAAAATTAGTGTGTTGATCAAATTTAGTGAAACAGTCAATGCAAGTAGAGAGAGAGAGAGAGGCAGCACTCTAAGGACCTTCGTCCTTCTGGTGCGTAGTTTTTTTTTTTTTTTTTTTTTTGTATTTGGAAATAAATCTACACGTATAAAAACTATAGAAAACTTGAAAAAAATGTACATTTGGCAAATTTCAAAGTTTGGCGAACATTTTCGTTGATATTATTAGAAGAGATCAGCAATTTGATTCAATACCACGAAATAAAATAAAACAAAAAACAAGTAAAATGCAGACTGCGCCCAAATTGGGAGGTTTGACATTGAGGCGCCGCAATCGAAATATTTTTCATTTCAAATGCGGCCATTTCTTCGGCAGTTGTCACGCTTCAGTGTCCAGTATGAAATATTCGGAGTATAGGATTGGCCGAAAACTCGATTTGTTCATCTAAATTTCTCATCCATATTTGCCCGGCTGCGAATTATGCCACCAATTTCTGAACTGTAATTCAATTAGGGTGCACCGAGTGTTACACGTGCTCCATGGAGCCTAACCGAACAATGCGAGTGCAGGAAAAAGAAAAGAAAAGAATATACTTATACTTTCTTATACTATTATATTATACTTTATACGTGGACCTACGATTTATGTCGTTGTCTATTCGAGCTGTTTTACTCGTCGGAAATAATGGTTACGGCTATAGATGTCGCTGCGAAATTAACGGTTAGGGGTTAGCGTATGAATGTCTCCTTGTAAATCAAAGGAATAATAAGACTTTTAATGTCACAACAATGGAAAATTATGATGTTTTCGTGAAATAAAAATCTTGTTCGAGCCCATTTGTATGAGATTTTACGATTTATAACTCTCGTAGAAAGAGATGTTATAAAAATATCGTGTTTCTATAATGCGTTTTCCGATCCGGGAGAAATATCGTCTGCATGGCGAAAGATTTGCTGAAATTACAACAGCGTGCATGTGGGCCTTAAATTCATTCGGAATTTGCGTCTGAAGTTAACTTTTGTTGGAAAATATTCCTACATCATTATTACGAACTTATAAAGTGGAATTCCATAACGATGAAGTATTTGCCGTGGAGCAGGCTGCGCGTGTCAAGTGGCGCCGTCTGCACGCAGTTTTTCGCCGAATTATGAAATAATAATGTCCACTCTCGTTTTTATGCACCTCCCATTTACGACAACGTTGATCCCGAAAAGTGTCCATAGGAAAGTTAGTTTTCGCTCCGATTTACAAACTAAAATTGCACATTTCTTTTGTTTTACGAACTCAACTAGTTTCCCCGTAAAGTGCGTATTCCTTTTACTGTTTTCTTCCTGGAACGGGGATTTTCCCCGAATGGGTTGGATGTAGAACTTTCCAAGTTGGTAAGAAGGGGGAGAAAGTAAAAAATTCTCCATAAACAACATTTAAATCACTTGACTCAAAAAAGATTTGGATTAACAGGTCATAGGTCGTCCTGAATACTTTTCATCAATAACGACCTAGCTGTTATTCCAAAAAAAAGTTGTTTATACATGTATACATGTACAATTGTATATAGGTTGTAAATTGCTTAAAAATGGTATAAATTTCGCGAAAATCAAAACTCGTTTGTTGATACTGATGTTTTTTTTTTTCATTTTTTTTAATTTCGCTCGCTTTAAGGAACATTTTTACAGGTTCGCAAAAACGCGAGTCTGCCGTATTATGTCTACTTTTTATGCAGGCAAATGTCATCAAACCGAAATAACTCGAAAATCCATTGGTTCTGTCAGACTATTTCTGTACATAGATTTATTTTTCCATTTGTCTATATTTCTTGACTCAAATTATCTATGCTGATATGCCGAGGAACATTTCCTTACCCCTCCCCCCCCTTCCCCTCTGAATACCCTTATTGTAGAGGTGCATGAGCTATTGTATTTCTAGATACTATAGAAGAAAACTTTTCATAAATAACGCGGAGGATTTCGATTATTTGTACTCGTTTTCGATTCATATAAATCATGAATTAATTATTGTTAAATATGCGCAAAATGTGTGGTGAATTCATGCTTAGAAACGAGAAAAAAGCTTTTACGATCGAGTAAGAATGGAAAAAGCAGGTTTAATTGAAAATGGGTTGCATAAAATCCATATTGTGAATAAGGTATCAAAAGCCTTTGTTTGATTGAAGAAGAGACCCTCGGGGTATAATATTTACCGCTTTTAATTACAATTTACTTTTAAGAAACATTCCTGATGATGCCGCTGTGCGAGACAACTACTGTCATTAACATTGACGATGTCTTTTATCCCATCAATTCCAGCACTAGTTTTACGAAATGGGCCTGGATTATCAACTTAGAAAAGCTTCGATGCAACAAATTGCTGAAATTCTTGTTTTATCGGGAAAATTGCATTTCGAAAAGGGAATTTTAAATGTATTTTATCTATAATATCTTTCAGTGTACAGTGTAGTTTCTCTCGCCTATAGTCATAAGCGTAAATGTTTAATTGCAAAATTTCTTGTTTTGTCGGGAAAATTGCATTTCGAAAATGGAATTTTAGATGTCTTTATAATATGGGCCTACAATACTGTGATCTTTCAGTATATATATTTTCTCTCGTTAGCAATAAACAAAAGTCTCCGCCTAGTCATAAGCATGTGTAGGTAGACATGTTGATGAAATGCTTTTACAGTGAATGGGTAAGAGCACGCTGACACTTATTTCATTAACTTAAAAACCAGTATCGCCTTGTGGTATGAGTCTGCAATACCACTACGCGACACTGGTTCAAAATAAGTAAACAAATCACATGAATAAATGCCAACGTGCTCTCACCCAAACTCACTACCGTCGAACCTTGTTAAGACGAATCTCAAAGGAGGTCACAATTTATCAGAAGTCAAACAAGACTTGACATCTAGCCTACAATAGTGACTAAAGTTTTATCGAAGTTTGGATAAAATCCTACCTCACGTTTATGAATGGGAGGGTGCTGCAACTTTTATAAAATCAAATCAAAGTTTATTCACAAAATATGAAGAAAAGGAATGGACAGCATATATACAGCCAACCTGCAATTTTAGGTTATAGTAGCTTTGCCAGGGAGTTTGTTCCAAATACGCCCAACTCTTGCAAGGAATAAATTATACAATATGGCCATTGTTATCACAATCGGCTTCGAGTGATTCCTTTATCGTGGAATTCCCAGTTATAACTTACCTTTTTTTTCATTTCGTTTGAAATTCGTTTTAACGTAACATAGCGCCAATGCTTGGGAACTCGAAAATTCATTCTTCTTAGCCGAAAATATGTAATATCCGAATGCGGAATTCGTCTTAAATGAAGAAATTGACATTATTCGTTTATTCTCTATACTGTAGGACGGTTACTGCAAATGACTTCGCATTCCAGAAATTCGTATAAATTGAGTTCTTTTTAATGTTTCAATGCGACTCCTTTGAAGACGTTTCAGTCGTATTTTTTTTTCAGACAAACATGTTTCAAAAAACTTTCACGCACGATTTTTCGAGCACCCATTTTTAAGGAAAGTCCCAGTTTCACAAATCACAAATGTTTAGTCTCGAAGTTTTTTAATTTCCTTCATTGGGAGTGATTTTCCACACGTTTGAATTAAAATCTGCGCAGCGATAGATGTCCGATTGGACTAAACACATCTACAGTGTACATACTTCAGGAGTGGAATTTCATTACTCCGGAGAGGGGAGTATTCTCCCTCCTAGCCTACATTGTCTCCCATTTCGGTCGTTCCTATATATTTTCATCATCCATTATTCTCCATTTCGCACTTTTAAAATTTGTCATATCTTTTATCCGCTCGACTCCCACGTCGCTATTAGGTGTCAAAAAACGGGCTAAGAGAAATTGCCCTCGCGTAAAGGGGCACAATGTGGGTCTCCGAGGTGCGATAACTGACCCCTTGACCAATTCCCCCACGCCCTGACAGGTACGGACGAAGGCAGTTTTTCAATTGAACAGCTTCCGAGGCCGCTTCATTGATTTCCTTTTATTGCTACGATAGGGAAAAAAACGCCTTTAATAGAAAGAAATAAGATTTCGATTTTCTCTCACATTTCCAGAAAAACCGCACCGAATGGTCCTTTTCATCACCCTCCCCCACCCCCCCGCAATGTCATTCACGTTGAGATGTCCCCACCCCACGACCATTGTACACATTTCGGATAATGTTTCTATACCAATGTGCCCTCTCGCATCAACATGCCACGGATTAATCTGGATGTTTTATGCCCCCATCATGACTCATCTCAGCGAAATGATTTTTGGTGAATATCCGACCAAATCTGATTTCGGTTCCTGATTTATAGCCCTAGGGCAGAGCGCCGTATACGCGAGACCCCATAGAGAACAAATATTTGCAGTCGTGTTCGGAAATCCCCTTTTACTTCGCTGTTTTTGCGCATTAATTAGTAATCGTTGCTTCGTTTCCTATAATGTACTCATGTATTCAAGGGGCGGTTTGAAGGGGACGTTAAGGCCGCCATTTTGAATTTTCGGATTTTTTTTTTTTTTTTTGGGACACAAATGTGAAAAAGGGAATCGTTTGGAATTTCCTTTTATAGAAAGACTAGCCGTGATACCCGGGCTGTACTTACCGATAGCTACTTTCGTTTAACGTAAAGTATATAGCGCGAATGCTCGGGAACTTGCACATTCATTCGTTTTATATCCGAAAATGCGAAATTCGGAATTCGTCTTAAACGAGGAAAATTTTATTAATTTTACAAAATATCTTCTGAGTTTGGAAAATGCAATTAAAAATATAATTTAAAATGCATTTCACGTCGAAAAATTCTTTCTAAATGCCCGACTTTGAAAATATATTGTAGTAAATGTTCGGCTTAATATCGGAAATTTTTTGACTGTATACCATATGGAGACTATATGACATATTTTATAAAACTTTGGAAACTTTTAGAGGATTGTTTTGCAATTGGATTTGCGAAGATTTCATTCGTCCATTTCTATAGGGATTGAATCTAAGTTCGTTCTATCTTAAATTCGTATAAATCGAGTTCTTCTTAATGAGGTTCCACTGTATTTCTAAGTACATGTACATACTGTATGTAATGGACATGTTTCCACGTCATTATGCTATAAGGTTGATTGGAGTTGTTTAAACATCGAATCGAGATGTTGAATGTGTTGCTTCGGATTCAGTTCCAACTTCTTCTTGGAACTTTAAATCTCACGTTCAGAGTATTGTTAAAAATCATCTTTTGTGTCGTTTTGGGGGCACATCGTTAAGATTCGTTATAGAAGGCCGGTTTTTATCATCCGTGTCTTGACTTTTCATTCGCCACGTGTACCGAGCGTACATATACACGTCTGAGAAAAACCGAAATTGGATTTTTTTTTAGTAAGTTTGGAAATGTTGCAGCAGCCTCCAGATGCCGTTATACGGGGAATTTTTAATACACTTCGCTCGTAGCCCTTATTCGGAGCATTAAATTTCGGTAGGTCTGCCTCGCGGTGTACGTAATAGTGTTCCTCTATCCTCCAGGTCGTATAAATGTAATACTTTTTTCTCATTTATCCGCCAAATGGGTTACTTATTGGAATAATACTTTAGGGAAAACTCGCTGGTAAATGTATACTTTATAGACGACGCTAGAGGTTAGGCCACGTGGTTTTTTCTTTTTAATCTCACCGAGCCAAGTTCCATACACGCTTTCGTAATTGCATTTGCAAATTTAATTGTGATGAATGCGATAGTGGAAAGCTACTGTCAAGAAGTTGTCGGTCTGAAAATGTTGCAACATTAAAAATTTGCCAGGTGAATGACGTGATTTATACGTTCTCCGAGGAGCCCATCGATGAATTGGTCCGAGAACATCCTGGGCTTCATCTGGTCTTAATCATTTATGCGTAAGATATTTTGACGCCGACAGAACTATGAAACTAATTGAATTAGTAAGTTTGCCAAATTCATTTCCGCGCATTCGAGCTAATTAGATAAAATCAACTTTGGAGTCTGCACTCGACGTAATTGGAAATTTGAAAGGAAACCGGTTAAAAAGTTGGGGGGAGGATGGGGAATGCGTTGACTCGAGGTGTGGAAAAATGTAACCGCGATATGGGATATACGATATTCTTTCCAGCTTTCGTTTTTGAATATCAAATGAAATTTGGATCGTCGTAATGGAACCAAAGTTTCAGAAAGTGCGTGTGGCAAGTGGGGAATGTTTAAGTGCGGTGAGAAAAAAGACAGTCGAGGCCTCCTTCAACTCGTCCTTTCATAATCGTGCATCTTCAAAAACTTTCTAATTTAACTATGAACTTTATTTATGTTGTAAAATGTACTGATTTTAAGCGGAATTACGCGAGATTCAAATTGCGTTTTGATTTTTATGCTTATTTTAAACTGGATTTCTATATTTATTCTAAGGAAATTATTGAAAATATCGATGAAATTTATCCTTAAAATTGTCTAGATTGTCTCCGAGCATTAGATAGTTGTGCCAATTTGAGATTGCATATTGATATTTATGCTAATTTGAAATTGCATTTCTATATTTATTCTTATGAAAGTATTGAAAATATCAATGAAATTTATACTCAAAATTGTCTAGATTGTCTCTAAACATTTCAAAATACACATGGGATGTTACAAATTCTGAATATATTTACCGGTTTATGTGTATATTTTTCTTTATTTGTGTGTTTCTTACTTATTATGGTCAATTTACTATCATATTTTTTTGTTCATTTTTAGCTATAGACGCTCCATTAATTTCAGTAACTTTTGGCAAAACAATCCTCTAAAAGTTTCAAAGTTATATAAAAGATTTGTCACTATGGTTAAAACGTTCCCGATATTTAGCCGAATATTTACAATAATTTTTATTTTTAAATTAGACATTTAGAAACATGTTTCCAACGTGGAATGTATATTTAAAATTACACGTTCAAATACATTCTCCAAGTCAAAAATACATTTGTCAGAATTTAATAAAATTTAAAAACGTATTTTAAAATGGTGTTCCATAACCTCTTTTTAATCAAGGTGGATCTTATTTTCTTAAAATATTTTGGCGAATTTTACTGTACGTTTTTATGCCAAATATTTAGAATAATATTTTCGTAAGGCATTTTCCCAAACTCCTTTCGCAAAATTGCATTATTTTATACTGCGATGGCCACGTCGTTGCGTGTATACAAACCATATGTTCAACCTCGATATTCCCTGTTCCCAACTTGCTGATAGGCTAGTCGAACACCTACTAATTTCTCCGTAAAATTGTTTATGTTGCGGTTGATCTTCATCCGCATTTTTTTTACACCGACTTCTGATATATTGTCTGTTAAAATAAAAAAAAAATAGGCATTATTATACCTGCGTGCGAAAGTCTCATTAAGGAAAAGGTATTTTTTCTCCTAAATTTCCATATAGGTGTATTTTTTTGGAACCGATGCGCGCCAAATTAGGAGCATTGTTTCTCAGCAAGCTGTTTCCATCATAAAGACTCGATGATTAATTGCCAGTTACTTAATGCAAAGTAGTGGCTAATTAATGCTCGGTCGTCTCGCGAGCAAATCGATGCCAAACGACTTTGCACATTGTGGCGAATAAGCCCCGTGAAATCCGCTCCTTTTAAAAAGGGCTCCAGAGCATGCTTTTTATGAATTAAGCCCCTGGTATTTGTTCGGCTCTGCATCGCATTTTCGAAAACAACGTCTCGTTTTATCGAGTCATTTGAGCCCGGGTCCTAAATTTTCAACGAATAATAAGCATTTCGAGGATGAGTGCTCCAGGATTAGCTTAAGTAGAGGTTGAACGGCGCTGTAATGATGATAAATGAGGACTCATTTTTAGATTTTGTCACGAGCTTTATGCGCGGCCCTCCCACGAGATTATGTGTGCGTGTTAACGAAAAAGAAGATTAATACCGATACAAGTTTTGTTTTTTGGAGAATTAACAATGTCGAGCTGGAAAATCTTCCTCGTTATAAGATTACCGATATACATTATAGAACTCGTCGTTTTCTGGAAGTTTCATCTTTCGACGAAATAGTTCATTCGAAATAGATTTACTAAAGCTACACATTTGAAATGTTTTACTGTATATGCAACCTTATTAAGAAGAATTTCTGTTATTACGAAATCATTTCCAATCCCTATCCTAGGGAATGGACGAATAATGTTTAATTCTTTATTTTAAGATGAATTCCGAATCCGGATATTACATATTTCCGGCTAAAACGAATGAATTTTCGTGTTCCCGAGCATTCGCGTTATGTAACGTTAAACCGAACTTTAGACAATATGAAAAAAAGGGTTGGTTATAACGGGGAATTCACCGGTAAAAGTTTTAGCGCTTTCCCATTCACATACATGTACGTGTGGTAGGATTTCATCCAAACTTCGATGAAACTTTTGTTCGTATGTTTACGACTTAACGAGGTTCGACTGCACATTTACTCGAAACAAATTTGTCTCTTGTTTACGGCGCAATTTTAACCGTTAGCTTGTTTTCTTTTCAAAAAAGATGGAAAAAATACTTTAGTTCATTCTAATGTTTAATATATCCGATATACGAGTATGATAACGCTATATGGTGTATACTGCATGTATAAGAAGTTAAGAACGTGTACATATGCTCATGTTTTAAATTCAAATGAGATTGAATGAAAATGTAAAAAACGCATGCGTGCTTATTCCACAGGAAAAATAAATTATTCATTTCATAGTTTACAGTATGTACAGTACATAATATTCCCTTGAAATTACCCCATTCTCTGTACCAGGCGAACCAGATGTGTATGTGCCATAAACTTGCTGTATATACGGTGGATCAAGTTCTGAAAAAGCATTGCGGTACATGTATGTTGATTATTAAACAACTTTAAAACAGTTCGTTATTGCAACATGTGCTGAGATACAGCAGTTGTATGTTATTTATACCTAGGCGTGGCGTCCATTTGGAAAACACTAAAAATTATACGAGGGTCGGCTACGACTTAAAAGATAATTACAATGACAATAATAATAATAATAATACAAATTGTATACACGGCAGAATCTAGTTTCTATACATGTATAGCCTACATAATTATAAAGTTAATAATAATAATACAATTGTACATGCAGTGAATTTAGTTTCTATATACAGTACATATAACGTTAATTTCACTCGCAAACAAACTTGGTATGGCCTATATTATTTTAAAGAAACTTTCATCCGTTAGGAATATGAAACATACTATAAACATAATTACGAATGATTATCGGATATAGGCCAATTGATTATTTCTATAATGATGAATAGCTTAAAAAATATCTGATTTGTTTACTGTATACTCTGTTTAGTAAAGATGAAAACGTTCAGATTGGGCTATGAGATGTTTTCATGCTACAATTTTCAAACCAATGTCACGTGTATCATGCCCTGCTTCTCCTTTAAAGTTGCAATAATTCTGAATACATTCAAGTGTATGTACATGAATGTAGATATTGACATGTTTTTCAAAAATCATACTTCCGTAAAATGCGCTTTTTCCTTGAGAGCAGCGATGTTGATGCAGGATGTTTTGAGTCGTTTGATGCATTTCAAACTAAAGTGTATATCGGGGGACTCAAACATCAGGGAAAATGCCTATCAAATCCGTACGCCAGCTTCTTTTGTCGCTGCAGCCGTTTTACCTTTCAACATAATGCATTTTTTGCTCGCAAATTTGCTTTACATGTTCTAGCGAGTGTACCGATGTACAAGTAACATGTTACTTAAGGCCATTTCGGATGCACGACATTCGTCTGACGATCGATTTTTCCTCCGTAACAACCGAAAACATCCGACGACTCAATTGCGCGTGTAAGCCTGTTTAAAAATAGCTATTTGGTCCGTCAGATTTTTATTCGAAGGTTACCTGGATCTCATTTTGGGATCCGGAAAATGATCTCCGATCTTTGAAAAATGGTAGAAAACTTCGCTCTCCATATTTCGGCAATTGCATTTGAGCGAAGGAGAATTCGGCGTAATAGCCTAGTTTTTCAGCTCGTAATTTTTCTAAGTGCTCATTGATTATCCTTCCTTTTTTTTTTTTTTTTTTTTTTTTAAAAGAAAAAAAAAAGCCTAAAAGCGCACGAATTTTAAGTTTGACATTTGCGACGCTGAAAGCACTCGCTGGTAATGACATCTGGGGGGCATCTTCGTGGATGCTCCGCGGCGATAAGTCACGTTTTTCAATAAAAAAATTTTACGACCTAAAAATATGAAAAGATTTCCGAAATCGGGCCGTGTCACGTATAGATGCATCGAACTAACAAAGTGAAAGTTTGGATGACGAAATTGGAGTATAAGCCTAACCTTAATTAAATCAGCGCAGGCTGGATTGCGTCTGTGAAATGTTTGAATTAAATTGCTCGCGTGGTAATTTGTTGACAAGTAGCTTAATTTCACGCCTCCTTTCACTTTCAGGGCACAAATCCGCGTTAATTTTAACGAGCATTTTGAAATCGAGGCGTAATTAAGCCCTTGGATAAGATTTTTGAAAATGTACTCTACATGGCGGCCATCTTGTGGCGTTGAAAAGTCATCCCCAAATTGGCTTAGGGGCCATTCAAAAAGGACGTCCTCAAAATTTTCCCAAAATTGGACTCGATCTCCCCCTACCCCCTGTCCGTATTGTGTCCGGTCAATCAGGACATCACCATTCCCCCATTCGAACGTCCGAAACTGAAAAAAAATTGTATTCGGAAAATTTTGAAAGTTTTGCCAATTTGTCCTCATTTGCTTTGGGAACTGATTTTATTTGGCATTTTTTTTTATCAAGTGGACGTCCGGGTGTCCCCCCTCGACCTCTGTCCACATTCCACATTGTGTCCGTGACTCAACCTATACCCCCCTACATGAGGACGTCCTTTTTGAATGGCCCCTTATATTATACGTGTCTATTAATACATGTACTTGGCCAACTACTCAGAATCTCACTTAACTTGATGATAAATAATTCTCGGGGGATGATAGAACACGGATTAGAAGTCTTCAAGAAAAGTAAAGATCATGCGATGAAATGAAGGACTTTGCCTCTCTGACTCCAGAGGTGCCAGTGCAGTTTAGGTCAAAATGGTCTTTTTGAACATTTGGTTTAATGTGATTAATAATTTACTCGATGTGCACTTTATCAGTTGACGTATAATTGCGTTAATACAATAAGTAATGATATGTATATCAAATATGCACGACGAACACATCCGGAGTCAAGATGGCTGCCGAGGAGACGTCAGCTATCTTTAAATAGTCGTGAACCACGTGTCTCTTTGGCAGCCATCTTGACTTCAAAAACCTGTTTTCAGAGATACATGATTCCTCGAGACATCCATTCAATGATACAAGGGAATTCCCCGTCCTACGGTATGAACGAATAATGTTAATTTCCTCGGGTATTACACATTTTCAGCTGAAACGAATATTTTTTCGAGTTTCCTCCCAATCATTCACGCTTTGTTACGTTAAAATAAACTTTAGGCAATTTGAAAAAAAGGTATGATATAGCGGGGAATTCCCCGATAAAAGTTGCAGCACCTTCCCATTCATAGGATTTCATCCAAACTTCGGTGGAATATTAGTTTTTATTATTGTAGTCATGTTTTGTCTGACTTCTGATAATACGAACTACACGGTTGAAACAAACAAACGTTGATGTCCCTCGAGATTTTTCTTAACGAGGTTCGAGTTTATTCAAAAGTGTGTACATGTACTTGTATTTGCGATATCAAAATCCCCATTGCGGGTATTGACACGAGTTTCTCGTTAAACGCTCGTTTTTCAGTATTTCACGAATTCGTTCCATGCAACCCCCCCCATTTATTTAAATAAAAGATTGGACGGAATGTCGTTCGTACTCCTTCATTAATAGTTGAATCATTTAGGAATATGCTATCTACTCGACCAATAATATACACGCTCGGCAGCTGCACAGTAGATAAAACACGCACGAATTATTTTCTGTAGAGTTGATAAATTGTTGAAGAAGAAATTTGGCGATGGCGTCAGCTGCGTCGAATTAGCGCTACGACGCTTCGCCTCCGTGCTTTTCTTATGCAAATTTTGCGCTCATTTCTGCCAGAAATGGATGCAAATCATTTGTTTATTGTTTTAGTAAAGCTCTTCCGCGCCAACGAATTACGGCTCAGTTTGTTTCTCAAAGTTTATCTTTTGGTTTTCTTGTTTATACGAATTAATCCATTTTCATACATGCTGGGACTGCCTTTAGGATTACCGAGGGCTGCGCGCGGAATATCTACACTTAACAGCTGTCCTAGCTCATTCAAAAGGAATCTATTGGATTGTGATGGGAAAACTAGAGAATGGGTTAAAATAAATGAATATATGTTCTGGGCAGTATTTATACGAGTTTTCCAGACTGAATTCTTTTCAATTGTTCACTTGTCCCTTAAGCCAACGCTATAGTTTTTTTTTTTTTTTTTTTTTTTTTTTTTTAAAAATAAAGAAACGATAAAAATACGTCCCAGACGTGTTTTTGGAATGAAAATTGGTTAGCTGCAAATACTAAACTTGTTTTGAACAATATATCCTGCGTTGAAAATGGTACTATAATGTGACTAACGAGACTTTTCTGAATAAACACATTGTTGAAAAATAACTACAGTGGAACCTCATTAAGACCTCGTTTTATACAAATTTCCGATATGAATTCGTTTTTTAGACGCTGTCCATACAGTATGGACGAATAATTTTAATTTTTTATTTTAAGACGAATTCGGATATTGCACATTTTCAACTATAAAACGAATGAATTTTAGAGTTTCCGAGCATTCCATGGAGCTATGTTACGTTAAAATGATCTTTAGACGATGAAAATTATGTACGTTTTAACGGAGAATTTCCCGATAAGTTGTATAGCATTCCCATTCTTAAACGTGGGTTTGGACTTCATCCAAACTTCATTGAAACTTTAGTTGTTATTGTTGAAGTCATGTTTTGTCTCACTTTTGTATTAAATACGAATGAACTAGGATTTAATCGATCAAAATTTGCGGTCCCTTCAGATTCGTCTTAAAGAGATTCGACTGTAAGCATGTTAGCTAAACTTGCTTTGTGTTTAATAATTGTTTGGCGCATGTCCCAGAAGTTTTTTGTGATATAATAAACATTTACTTGACACGAATGGCCAAACATGGTTTATCCCTTACCATACAGTTTACTATATAAAATGGTATCATACTGTGTCTGTCAGATACAACGTATACTTAACGTAGCGTTGAATTAACATGACGGTCCCTTTACAGAGCACATATACGGTATACACTTGGGAGTTAAATAAATTTAAACTTTTGGAATGATGGAGTGGAAACTTCTTTCTTCATTAACTAGTCATACCCTGCCGCTCCTCATTTTTTTTATAAATTAATGAAACTCCATATTACTGACTCCGAAGTGCCTCGAAAAGACATACTTTATTTAAGCTTCAGAGATACGTCGAACGCATCCTTGGCTCGGAAATTTCATCAAAATAGCTTAGATTGCATTTTATGAATAAATTGCGAAATCTTCTATCCTGTATATCTACTTTTACTGGCTGAGAGATTATGCGAAATGCAACAACGTGCATGCAGCTTTATAAGCCTTACGAATATACAGTATACCATGTGGAATATTCCCAGTGGATAATACATCTTTTATATTTTAAGGATATAAAAGAGGAATTAAGTTTGCGTGGATAAAAACTTTAATGCGAGCTTATGCATATATTTATTTAAAACCAGGCTTACCCGTAAGTAGGACTGGATTCAAACGGAGCTGAAAAGCTCTTTGGAATTTCGGGAGGGTCAACGTTATCCGAGATTAATACTTAATTTTTTTTATTTATCGTAAGCCCCATATATCATGTTCAGTTCACCGTGAATTTTAATGGCTGAGTTACGTATATGAGACGATATCACGTGATTTTATCGGTAACTGCAAAAGGAAGTGTCAATGAGTGGCTAAATAACTGTAGCCACTTTCCGGAAGAGCTAAAAGGCGGCCATCTTGTGAAAAGTGCGCATGCGCGAACGCCTAAAAATCGGCCGATTGAGAGATTTCAGCATTTTATTGGCGTTTTCAGAGTAAGATGAGATTGGTTTTACTCCATTCCATCGGAGGGCTCCAAATTGAGCCAATAAGGATGCTTGTGCTTCACGTACACTTTGCATGTATATAAAATATTTACAATCTAAAAGAAAAGCACATCAGTTAAAGAAAAAACTCAACAGGTGGCGCCAGTGGTTTGAAAATCCATTATTAAGCCAATTGTAAATGGGGTTGTCAAGCCAAATCGTTTGTGGCAACGGCTATTTAGCCACTCATTGACGCACCCTATAGAATAAACAGTCACGTGATGCTGTCCTAGTGAGTTTTTTATTTCACCCCTCGAAGTCTTCGTTAGTTACTAGCTTATACAATGTACGCTCCATCCATTTACGAAATAACTTTTTTTTTCATTCAAATTAAAGTTGCTGATCTTGGAATTGCGATTTTATATCAGTAGGAAATAAATAAACACTCGTTGCTACGGCGCGCATTTCTTATCTTACGGGCATTAAAGATAAAGCAGTCACTTGTTAAATATCTTGTCAGCTTTTCTCATGATAATGAAGGCAGATATAAAAACGAGAGGAGATATTGCGTCTATATTCACGCTAGAATACATTTTCTCAGCTTTTATCGCCAAGAAAATCTCATTTTTTTGGGCTCTTTTTTCCCCCCAACTTTCAGAAAACAAGTTTTTTTTTTTTTTTTTTTCTCGATTTGATAGAAAATGCGTTGAAAATAGAAACTGTTCGGTTACGCTCGTTATTAATAATGAAAGCTGATATAGATTTTGAACATGGAACGAATCTCGTGACAAACCAGCGTGAAATTGGCTATTTGAGTCGTTATTGGAAACCTCCGCCATGTTTACGGATATTTTGATCCGCGGCTCATTTTTTTTTAGAAATTTCGTTGTTCAACAACGACGTCGATGGCAAGGCTTTGTTATCTCACTATAAGGTTTCGAATTGTTTCCTACTTCGCAATGTTCGTTAATTAAAACTTTATTGAGCTATTGTGTAACGACATTTTTGCTTTGTTTCACGATTATTATTTTTTTTCCATAATTTTTGAGGCGAAAATTCATGATAACAATTGACTAAATATTATTTTTTTATTTCCTTTACTTTTTTGTTGTTGTAAATTTAGAGCTAAATAAATGCTAAGAACATGCTTTTCGAAAATATGGGTGACTTTAAGAAAATATAAAAGAAATCGCGAATGTGTATAAATCTATCAGCGAATTTCAGAATATTTGGGAACAAAATATTTGATCAACGCTATACAGCGATAATAGCTCATTGTTTAACAATGCTCATTTGCAATTTATGAAAAATTCCGAAGACAGTCAAGTTATGTGCATTGATATGAAAATAGTTTAAACCGCTGTTAATTCGACGCAATTATATCTTCCACTGAGAACTGTTCTTAAGATTTCAAAATGTCTTATTTTTATTTCATTAAACAAATAAATTTATAAATGTAATAAGTTTATAATAAAAAAAATAGGATAATTTCAAGCTTATACTGTAGTTGTCGGTTTCTAGTCAAGTGCAATTTAGAAATTCGAACATAAAGAATGTCAAATTGAGTATAGTCTAGTTATGACTTTGGCTGTTATGAATGTAGGTGGCAGCACTTTTATCTACCACGTTCTTCATGGTTTGTTATAAGAAAGTCGCGTTTTATCTTGGCCTCGGTCATTGTTTGTCTATCCCAGCGTTTTATTTTAAAACCCTGTCGCCCCCTGGCGGTGATCTTCTTAATCTTCGTCAATTTGTTTGGGCGTGCTCGTCTCTTCCGGTTTTACGAGTCCTTAATTCGTATCAGTTGCTCTTCGCGTTGATCGTTTTAATGACAGCAGGTCGTTGAAGAACTTGGCAAATAGGGCATTTAAAGCTTTAGCAGCACTTAAAGCCAACAGCTGAGCCAATTGAATGTAACCATTACCTCAATCGAAGCGAACGAAATAAAAGGCTTTCGGACCAAATTGATGACTGGCTAAGGTTTGCCTCCACTAATGCTATTGTGCGCCGTCACCATTAACTCCAACATGGCGGACTGACCCTCGTTTTAGGAACTCAAACGGTTTTATATCGAAGCCCTAGACAGTGGCACCATCTGGCGAGTGTAAGCTAGAGTGCATACTTCATCTATAATACGGTTTCTTGCTTATATTATTATACGGTTGTCGTGACACCATCGTACTGAACTTAGTTGTTCCAAACATAATGAAATGGACAGTTTGTCACATCACAATACTTTTAATAGAATAATCTTGTTGATATCATTGTTGACATGGTCTTTTATTCATCATTGTTGGTACTTTTAAATGTTATTTTTGCAAACTTTGAAAAAATTATTTTTTTAACGTTGAACTACGTCTTACCGGCCCCGATTTAAGGGGGGTTGTTTAACTGGTTTTGGAGTTTCAGGTGTCCTAAAAAGGTCCGATTAAATTTCCGAAAAATGGGACATTGTTAATGAATGACGGCCCTCATTATAATAATTCTGATGACATCATCCATTAAAATTCGGATGCATATTACGTCATCCTTAAAAGCTGATGATGGCGTCATTTATAGAAATCTAATAATAACGTCATTCATAAAAATCTGATGGCGTAATGCATAAAACTCGGATGATGACGTCATTTATAAAAATCCGATGTTGACGTCATTCATAAAAATTTGATGATGGCGTCATTCATAAAAAATCGGATAATGACGCCATTCATTCAATTCCGACGACGTCATCATAAGGAAGTGATGATAACATTCAGTCAAATCTTGATGATGACGTCGTCATCAGAATTTTAAGGAATGTCGTCATCATTAACTGATTAGTATCAAGTTAAAAAAAAAATTGTAGGATGAGGTTAGCTCCGGCGACTTATATTATTTTTTTAATTTTCAATTTCCTCGCAAGTTATTGTAAATGTAATTGTCCTCTCAAGTTCACTTTTCAGCATTTCCTATTTACATGTATTCTCATGTTCTTAATAATCCAAGTTTTCTCCGAAGCTTCTAGCATACAGTAGTTCTGAATAAGACATTCCACGCACATGCACCCTGTACTGTCATTGACCGAATTGACCAGCCGGATATCAGCTTGACCACTGACACGGGCATCCATTTCCATTACCGTCAAGTCACGCCGCACGACCGACATTCAAATTGATGTAAAATTTGGAGTTATAGTTATATCCCGAAAATGGAAGCGCGTTTTTCCGGAATGAGTTTTTTTTTTCTTCCCTACGGGATTTACCATTCGTTTTTTTATTTATTTATTTCAGTTTTTTTCTGGTATTTATTATTTTGCTCGTTCTCTCGCTCTTTTTGAAGACCAATAATGCGGGGGTTCCTCCGGGGAGCCCGGCGTAACATCATTACCTTTTTCTGCTATGAAAATAGATGTGATTTCTCTTCTGACCTCAGTTCCTCCGCCTTAATTATTCACGGGCAGCACAAGCCCGTTGCCTGTTGGGAAGGGTCCTGACTATTTCATAAGCTCAATTCTTCTGGAAGCTCGTTTTCCACGCAGGGCCCTTTTCCTTTAATGTTTAGTGTTTTTACGCTTATCACACGATGGGGCCCCGCGCATTAGCCATGCATGAGTTGCTCATTTATCTTATAGGCGTCTTCTTGCCTCGTTTCATCATACATTTTATTCAAGTTTTACTGCTATACGAGCGCCAATTTAGGCCCGGCGTTTCGATGTAAAATTAATCATTAAAGGTTTCGTCGTAAATACCTCATGCACTTCCCGCCTCTATTTGCATGGACTTTTATGCTGGTTGCAGCTTTTGTTTTTCCCTTCGCATGTTCTCCTTCGTAAATGGGCCCAACTCGCATAAATAAAATAGTAGACTAGGCTACTATAAAATTCTTCTTTCGCACCTGCATTTGCGGCTTTCCGTCAAAACTTGACGCCAAACTGCGAATTAACTGCCGGGGTTGAGTCCCCGCCAAATTACAACGCCATCTATGATGCATTCCGTTCAGCCCAGTCATTAATGACAAATTGGAGGCTTCTACCTGCTGTTTCTATAGTTGGTTGTTATTTTCTTATCAATGCTATATCTACGGTGCATTTCCTGTCTGCGAGGAGAAATGGGCCCTTGTTGGAGCGCCTTTGCCATGCAAATCTACGCACTGTATATACTGTTGTCGCTATCATAGGCACCCACAATGAAAAATCAATAGAAACACGATACTTATGATGATTTTTGTTCAATTATTTGTAAATATCATTAATATTTACTGTATTTCGTGGTTTAATTGATTAAGATAATTTATGCTGTTTTCAGCATGTTCATAAAATGTTCCCTTAAATTTAGGTTATGAAATTGGGTGGTGTTGGCAATATGAACATTATGACTAAACATGCGTACCGTACTGTGTTCAACCTTTTGATTCCATGGACGGCGTGTATTGCTGGGGGGAAATTTACTAATGGCCATACAAGGAGCCCTGTTTGGATAGTCATACCAAAAAGTAGGCCCGCGTAAGTTTTTATATGACTTAAATTGCATGGCGCATACATGTATGTCCAGTTTCTGGTTCGCTTTTCCAGACTTCAGATAATGGAGTTTATACATTAATTGGGATGTGTATATTGAAAATGTTCCATTGGCAGGTATAATTGTTAAGTTAAAGTCCACACTGATGGAAACATAAAGGTCGAACTCTCTATTTCTGCATGGTGTGTTCTTCAACTTGTACCTACAGTGTATATGTTCCTGGATGTTGTTGGAAGTTCCTTATTGTTTATGCCAACAGAAACAAGTTTCCCCTACGTTTCCTGTTTCCAACAAGAGCGGTAAAAACCGAAGACTCAGAAAGTTTAGCAACATGGACAAACGTTATTGTTTCCTGAAATGTTGCTGATCATTGTGGACAACACGTAGCCTCGTTCCAAACAGTTGCTTGTTTACTTTCTAGAAACGAGCAAACTGAAGTATACCCTAAAACAAGTTGCTTCGGTGTGGTTTGAATGTTCCTGTATTTTTACGTAAGTTTTCAGCAACAAAATGTTATTCTTATACGATTCCTCCAATGCGTACGTAGCTTTGTATTTTTTGCAAATGAAGCTTAATATTTTAAACTGTCGAAGTTTTATCAGTACGGTTTCATTGACAACGAAAAATGATAAAACTTTTGATGGATGACTCGAGTTTATAACTTCATCCTCGATGCACTTATGCAGACCATCTTGGTGATGACCAAAACATCTTGAAATAACCTAATGACCTAACATGGTGGGGGGAAGAAGTTTAATTTTTAATAGGAGCCTGTCCATCCTTTTTCTTGCCCCAAAATATAGAAAACAAGGGTCGTAGGAACCATAAAATGGTGCATCCATTAGCTCTTGCCCTTCAGAGGAAGTGCTTAAGTATCGAGCGCTACTTTAGCAACCTAATGATGTCTCGCAGTATCATTTGTTGCTATGGCGAGGCTTTTTATTTCTGGTAAAACCAATTTCTGATATCTCTCACTCTACACCCTCCCATCGCCGTCATAAATAGAGGAGTCATTAATGAGGCTCGATATAACTAATGAGAGGAAATATTTTTGATGCCTTTAAAAAAAATCAATTGGAGTTCTTTTATGGTAAATGTAGATTCGGTTGGCATGTGGTAGATCTCGCCTCATTCAACTTGTCAGTTGCACAACTGCGGTAGGCTTGCTACTAACCAGAAATTCAGCTTCAGGTTTTACTTATTTTCGATAACTCGCAGGCAGCTGTATTCAATGGGAAAAAAATTGAAAAATGTTTCTAGGGCAACCAGAAAAGAAGATATTTTTCGGAGGAAACTATGATTTTGCGTGGTTTTAAAACTGATATAGACTACCTCCAATGTAGTTTGCAAATGTTAGCTTTTTCAAAGGAAATCATAATTTTGGTATTTTTTTTCCTTTTTTTATATTTCTACTAGCCGTAAAACCCGGGCAAAGTTGCCCGGGCTGTACTTACCGATAGCAACTTGCTGAAACGACGAAGTAGGCCTAATGAACGAAATTCAACGAATCATACAACTTCAGCAAAGGCGCTTCATGGAGCAAATTTTCGCCCACTAATCCACAAATGTACATACTGTACATCTCTACTTTATACAGGGTGATTCATAAGTCCATCACCACCCTGTGTCATTTCAAAATTACTGCGGCAACTGCAATGTGAGGTT
>JAQGAO010000181.1:0-43898 GCA_034697705.1 Ommatoiulus sabulosus | reverse complement strand
CACTGTGGCAAACCTTACAAAATGCCTCTGTAGGTTTACCTTTGACCTCAGTTAACCAGCTAACAAATTCAGGATGTAGTTCATTATCAAGCCACTGTTGGTTGAATTTGGTCTTCTTATGTGACATTTTGAATTTAACTGCAGAATAGGCCTATTTAAAAAACTACTCCACTGAAGTTAACTGCAAATAAGTTCTCCAAAACAAGATGTTTGACACATCAGAAAATGTGAGTGCTGACACTTGGGAAAAGAACCTTCCACTAATTTGCAGGGGTGGCAGGAGTGAGGGGACCAAATATATATTTCCTGTCCTGTGTTTAAAATAAAGGCAACTGAAAGCTTAGTCACAAAGGTAAACAAACAAGAGGGTGACTAAGCGTGAAAGGAGTGAAGAGAAACTTGATCTCTATGATTACACTCCCCAACAGCTTGAAAAGAGTTTTAAAAATATATATATTATATATTGTCAATAGTATAAAGCCTTATTTTTTTTCCTGACCAAATTGCTAATTTTCCTGACTTTTCTAGCAAAAAAGGCTATTTTTCCTGACTTTTCCTGACTTTATTTTTCTTGCCTGACTTTTCCTGACTTTTCCTGACTTTGCAGAAACTGGCAACCCTGGATTTAATGTTGATTATTTTGAATTTTTCTAATAATGTTTTTTGGGGGAAAAAAATCAATTTTGTTTGGTAAAATCAGATAATATTGAATCGTATAACATTATTAAAAAATGATGTGAAATTATATGCAATTATATAAATTGGATCATTTAAAATTTGGAAACATGCAATGAGAAAATATTAATAAAACAAACAAATTAAAAATTCATTGTAAATACCGTATATTTTCACAAATTATTTTATGAAAATAAATCAATATACCTGTACACTGTACATGCAAATTAATTAATTTTAAATTAAATTTAATATTAAATTGATTATTTTGAATTTATTTTTCACAAAACTATACAAAATCGATTATTTGGACTTTTTTCCATAAAATGATATCAAATTGATTATTTGTAATTTTTTTCTCATAAAACCATATAAAATAAATTTGGATTTCTCCCCCATAAAACGATATAAAATTAATTATTTTGAGTTTTTTCTAATAAAACAAAACTCAGGGTTCCCCCGGAAATTTCATTTTCAATTTTCCTGACTTTTCTAGGTTTTAAAAAAATTTCCCTGACCAATGTCAATGTGAAAAATTGACATATTTTGCAAAATCGCCACTGGAAAATATTTTTTAAAATTAACTAACGACAATTTTAAAAACTAACATAACCTAGAGAATTTTGAAAATGTGTACTTGGAAAATAAGCCCTGCGCTAAACATGTAGAAGTATTAATTTTGGATTGCAATGACTGTGTTGAATTTCCCTGACTTTTTCAAAATAAGCCATTCTTCCCAGACTTTTCCAGACATTTTCAAGTTCCCTGACTTTTCCAGGTTTTCCAGGTCTATGGGTGGGCGTACGGTGACGCTTATTGATGTCGCTGGCTAAACTATTTCGAACCAGTGTCGCATAGTGGTATTGCAGACTCTTACCACTAGGCGACACTAGTTTTCATGCGATTCGAATAGGTTTCACCGTACGCCCACCCTATGGGAACCCTGAAACTTGTTTTATGTGGGAACAAAATCAATTTTATTCAGTAAAATCAGATGATATCAAAAAATTTCATTTTTATAATAAAAAATGCAATCAAACATTTCAATTTAAAATCGTATTTTTTCCAATAGTTAACTTAATAGTTAATTTAATCACAAAAACTTACCAACACCGATAACAAACATGCCAGAAGGGGCTGAGCTCCCTTAGAGCATTATCTTATCTTCATTTTCTTCTATATAAAAATTGTCTAACTTAGAACAAAAATTTCTATATTTTTTTTGGAAAAACATTCAGTTTTATTGGAAAATTGGTTCCCACGATTATTTTATTTAAATTTTTAATATTTCGATTTTTTAAAAACCTGGTCCATTTTTATACAAAAAATTATTCTCTCTTGTTAAATATTCATATTTTTGGAGAAATCTCCATTTCTTGGGTGAAAAATCTAAATTTTGTAACTCAAAATAAATATCATAGATTTCAGAAAAATCATTTTATAAAAATTACATTTTGCGTTAACTACAAGTGTAGATCCCCCCCCCCATTCCGGATAATCGAATCTACCCTACCTCCTATGTCAGAAAATTTAAAAAAAAAGTTGTTTTAAAAATGTGGTTTTTTATATCATCATCAACCAAATGTAGGTTACGCGTTACATATATCCTAACAAACGACATCCGTAAATGTTAGCGTTTGACCTCTGACCTCTTCCCAATTTTTTATTCGACTTTTCATTGTGTTTTCGTAACAAACCCATCACGAAAAGGACGCGTAAAAAAAGGTAACCGGAATTGTCTTAAAAAGGCATTGAGAGGACTAGAAGGTCAAGGGGTGGACACGAGCATTATTGGGAAGACCTTTATAGATGACCTTTAACCTACATTCCTCACCATCTTCTTGGCCTCATTCGTTAGACGCAACCTTCGTTCGTCATAATACCAAAATAAACTGAATTTAATACAGTTTTTTTTTCTTGAAAAACAAGATATCTTCATATAAAAAAATAATAAAATGGAAGATCAAAGAGGTTTCGAATACATGTAGATACTTGGTTAGGATTACGTTCGTTTTTTTAAAATCTTTTAAAACTTGACATTAATGGGACATTGAAACCAGAAAATGTGGTGAATTTTGGTAAGTGACTTTTGCTTTTTTTTTCTAATAGACTCTTTATAATAGACATAAAGAGGATATAAAACCAGAAAAAAAAATTTGGAAAGTTAACTTATTATTAATTATTTTATTATTTGTATCTGATTTTTTTAAAATAAATTGAGATATTTCAATCTGAACTATAACAATTTTGTATACATTTTTTAACAATTTGAAATATAACATTTTTTTAATTGATTTATGATTTTCTTTCAATTCAATAAATATAAATTTTTTTTAAAAAAATAAATAAATCTAAGTGACTTTTGAATGTTTTCTTGTAAATTAAATTAATTGCACTCGATGTTTTTCTTCATTAAAATTCATTCAATAAATAAATATGAAATATTATATAAAACTCATTTATTAAACTGTAAATTAATTCATTAAATAATTATAAAATAAAAAATTAAGAGCAAAAGAAACAATAAACATTTCAAGTTTATCTAAATGTTTATCTACATGTGTAGTCAAATGTTATCTTCGTTTCCTTTAAATAACAAATGAAAATATGTCTCGTAAAATATGTTTTCATAAAATAAAAATATTTAACAATTTTAATGAAATATATATGCATTTTCGCCTAAATGAAATATTTAAATAAAATTCAAATTCAGTAAATAAAAATCTTTAATATTATAATATATAACACTTTATACAGTAAATACAAGGTATATAGAAGAAAACTTCTGCCTATATTTTAGTAAAATACATTTTGACATAATGAAATATTTAAGAATTCTTTAGATAATAAATCCCAAATAACAAACCTTAATTAAACCTTTAATTTGGAGATGATTTTGCTTTTTTTGTATCTAATTTTTAAAATAATTGAAATTAATGTTAAAAATAATGAGTTCGTGAGTTCCTCCTTCACTTTCAATTCAATCTTTAATTAGTACTTTTTTATATTTTATGACAATGACCTCATTAAGTAAAAAGGGCTCTTCATTGTTATTCTATTTCAAACATTGAAATTTCGTGATTCCAAAAGTAATGAAATTATCTTTATCTGATCTCAAGAACAATAAAACCTTCTTAGAATTGTTTTTTTAAACGTATTTTACTAAAATATAGGCAGAGATTTTCTTCTATATATTTCCTGTATAAAGTGTTATATATTATAATATTAAAGATTTTTATTTACTGAATTTGTATTTTATTTAAATATTTCATTTATGCGAAAATGCATGTATATTTCGTTAAAATTGTTAAATATATTTATTATTTTTATTTTTATTTTTACGAGACATATTTTCATTTTCTATTTAAGGGAAACGAAGATAACATTTGAATACACATGTAGTATTTATTTAGACAAACTTGAAGTATTTATTGTTTCTTTTGCTCTTAATTTTTTATTTTATAATTGTTTAATGAATTAATTTAAAGTGTAATAAATGAGTTTTATATAATATTTCATATGTATTTATTGAATGAATTTTAATGAAGAAAAACATCGTGTACAATTAATTTAAATTACAAAAAAACATTCAAAAGTAACTTAGATTTAAATTTTTTTAATAAAAATTGTACATTTACTGAATTGAAAGAAAATCATAAATCAATTTAAAAAATGTCATATTTCAAATCGTTAAAAAATGTATAAAAAATTGTTATAGTTCAGATTGAAATATCTGAATTTATTTTTAAAAAATCTGATACAAATATATTTAATAAAAAAATTCTTAAATTTATTTTTTTTTCCAAAGTTTTTCTCAATAATTTCAGCATGATTTTATCATTATTTATGAAGAATTGATAATGAAATCATCGTATTACTGTTACGATTAAATCAATGAAAAATACATTTCAAATTCGTTACCGTAACATATTTCCGAAAAAGTAAATTACGCGAAATTATATATACTTTTGTATAAATTATTCGATATACACGACGGTTTGCAAAACTAATATACAAATATACAAAATTAATACAAATATATACAAAAACATACAAAACTAATATAAATATATACAAAATAAATATCAAAATTTACAAAATTAAAATAAAACTATAGAAAAACATAATTTTGTTGCATATATATTTATAAATTTTTTTAAATTTGTCTGGATCTTTCTTGCATATCTTATTCATCTCAGGCACCAGGAAATGAAGTTGTAAGAAACAGGAAGTACCTGACCAAAATTATATAATTTCAAAAGGATAATTATACAGGGCTAAATCATAAAACATTTAAAAAAATTAGATCCAGTGCGTTACTCGTAGCAGGAAAATAATAAAATTACAAATCCTGAATTTGTTTAACTTTCAAAGCATTTATTACATATTTCATCATTTCTAATTTGTAAAAATGAATTAATTCTCACGATTTTACTTCGCCCGAGAGAAGCATATACGTGAATTTCTGAGGTTTTAGGTTAGTTAAATAAATAAAAAGGTAGCATTAAGTTTATATAAACACTCGAAAATGTTTCGGCAATTAACAGAGTCTAGGTCAAGTTTTTTGAGAAAAAAATGTCTAAAATGCTCTCGAAATGGCGTTAACTTCCCCCTAAATATATTCGGGGGTGGGTAAAGACCCTACCCGAGCATTTTCATATAAAAAGACAAAGCAGAAACGAAACTACGTTCATTATACTCAACATCGGAGTAATACTAACTAGGCAGCGGATGCATTAAACTCAAGTTGAAATTAGCGAGTTTATGCAGGATTTTAGCAGGATTTTAGCAGAATTTGCGTGAATTTTTCGACAATGAATTTTTTGGAAATATGTAAGCTCACTTCGCCAAAACATTTGTTGGAATTTTACTATGATTTTTAATGATTTTTTTCGAAAATCACGAAACAGGCTTCGTTTTGGTGACGTTATCGTGCTCGTCGCAATGCATCATGGGACAAACTGATGAATTGGTAAGTTGTAACTAATTGTATAATTAATTAATATTAAGAACACTAAATTTGCTTAATGTAACACAACTCAAAAATAGCATATTCTAAAATATAATGAAAATATATTACAATGCAAATATATCTTATAAAATAATAACAATAATAATGTATTTTAAAATATACATCTTATAACATTTATTTAAAACCAATTTATTCTAAAATATTCCAAATCATAATAATAATAATATTACTTAATTCAAAAATATAATATAGGCCTAATGCAAAATTATATTATAAAACAAATTTAAACATAAATTATTCTAAAATATAATACAAAATATCTTAAAAAATATATTTAAAACCATCATAATATTAATTTATTAAAAAATAATGATAATTGTACTATAATGCAAAAATATATCGTAAAATTTTTAAAACTAATTCATGATATTTTATATATTTTAAAAAAATTCGAAACTGTCTTATTTTATAAAGAAACTTCCTCGGTTTTTAAGAAATATGAATAATTAAGAATAATATTTAAGAGTTTGTTGAATTTCACATACACTTCAACAATACTGTATTTGTTTAAATTTGAAATAATCATTTAACATTTTAAAATAATAAAAATGTATTGCAATTAAACATTATGTAAATTATCTCAAATGCATTTCAATAATTCACAGGAGGAAGTGGTGGAAGTAAATCATCCAAGTTCCTCTTCCGGTCCAATTTACGTAAATTTCGGAATTCCTGGATTGGATTTCCCAAATTTTACACAAATTCCGTACGGAATTCGATTTTCTTGCAGAGAAAAAGTTCCAGGATTTTACGCAAATCCTGAAACTGATTGTCAGGTAAGGAAACTTATTTACATAATCTTTACATCGTTTGTAATGTTTTTATCACATTTTATGGAATTTTATTTCACGTTTAAAACTTACGTATTAATAATGTGACAAATTTCCCATATTTTTTTTCCTCGAAATTAACGAAAATTTATATTATTGTCCAAAACCTAATCTTGATAAAAAAGATTTATGGAAAAAATGCAATTAAAACTTTTTTTAAAACATTTTTTTACATTTTTTATCGAAAATGTAAAACATTTTTTCCGTATTTCCTAAAAAAGAACATCTTCTAACAAAATGATGATTTTTCACAAAAAAATTCCATAAAAAATATACAATTTCCTTAAAAAATAGATTTTTTTTCCAAATATTCACAATAATATTGCTACAAATACCCAACCATTTGTCGACAAATTTCCAACAAGTTTTCCAAAATCTTCCAACAAGTTTTCCAAAATCTTCCAACAACTCTTTCCACAAATAGACAATGTGTCCACAAATTTCCAAGAAATTTCCTCCAATTTCTCACAAGGTTTCTACAAATTTCCAAAAACCTTTACTCCAATTCCCCTCGAATAGCCAACAATTTTCTTTAAATACCCAAGTATTTCTTCCACAAATATCCAATAATTTTTTTCCACAAATACCCAACTATTTCTCCACAAATTTCCCACAAGTTAATTTTCCAAACACTTCAAAGAACTCTTTCCACAAATTTCCAAAAACATTTCCTCCAATTCCCCACAAATATAGCCAACAATTTTCCTTGAATACCAAACAATTTTTCCACAAATAGTCAACTATTTTTCTTCAAATCTAGCCGACAAGTTTTCATCAAATGCCCAATATGTTCCTCCAAATCCTCACAATTTTTTTCGACTACCCAAAAAACGTTTCTCAAATATCCAACAATTTTTCCACAAAAAACAACAATTATTCATCACATAGCCAACAATTTTTCCAAAAATTTCCGGAAAATGTTTCTCCAATTCCTCACAAGTCAACAATTTCCCATTAACACCCAATAACATTTTATCAAATACTCAACAGTTTTTCCACAAATAATCAAAAAAGCTCCCTCCGATTCCCTACAACTTTTTCTCAAATACCCAACAATTTTCCCAAAATAAGTGAAAATTTACTAAATAACACGTAATTTTCAAAATACACAAATAAGGAACACCCCGAATAATATAAATTTTAACAAAATTTCGTTTTAAAAAAATGTCCAATTTGTAGGTATATCATCAGTGCGTGGAAGATGGCCGCTCTTATTCCTTCCTGTGCGGCATGGGCACCATCTTCAACCAAAGAGCCTTAACTTGCGACCACTGGTACAATTACGATTGCAGAGATGCAGTAAACGATTACGAACAAAATTTGAAATTAATTCAACAAGAAATCGATCTGGAATCGGTTTGAATTTCAACACAATAATTAAAAAAAAATCGTATTTCGAAAACTATTCGAGATACTTATATAGGCCTAGTCACTTACAGTAGTGTAAACGAGAACATACATATAGTTCAGGTATTCACGAGCTACCCAAGAAAAATAAACGAGTGTTCCGATTATCCGGAGAGAACAGAAAATGACGTTTTCCGGATAATCAAAACTATGAATAATCAGAAAAATAAGAGAAAATTTAAAAAAAAAATTAAATATGATAAAGCTAAACAAGTATCATGAGTTGTTTTACAAAAATTTGATTGATTTTTATAAAAATTGGACCATTTGCAAATTTTTAATTTTTTTTATTCTTACTAGTGCATTTTTGATAAAAAGTTATTTGATAAAGTTGTTTTGTTTGAACATTTGTATTTTTTCCTAAAAATTGTATCCTTTTAGGAAAATTTTGTAGTTTATGTAAATAGTTACGTAATTTTAAGTTACAATTAAACGGAATAAAATAAGTATAACTTATATTCATGAATTCGAAAAAAAAATCAACTTTGTGGTTTCAATTTTCCCGCATTTTAGAAGTCAGTTTCAGAAAACGTCCTCCAGATGGCGCCAACGGACGGCTCCAATTAGCTCCAATTGATGTATACACATTTTCGTTATACACAGACTATGCTTGAATCTTTTATATAAATTTTGTTAAATTATCAAATTTTAAGCGAAGCATGAAAAGCCATGATTTATCGAATTAAGCAATATTAAATTATTATAAACAAATACAGCGACATTATTATTTTCTAAAAAAAACCATAAGTTTTCAGTTTCATCGCAAACTTGTGACTCAAAAAGTAGCCATCTTCAGCAGCTGAAAATCCCTTTCTTAACACAATTTTAGTAACCACGGATTTGGTTATTTTTCATTAAAACACCACGAACACTTGAATGGGCAGGACAATTTTGAATAGTTTTGATAAATTGAACTAGGACAATACTTGAAAATTTTGCAGAACTGACATAGAATAATTTTGGAATTTTTCAAATATTGTATAGGAAAATATTATAAATTCCGTAAAACTGACCCATAAATATCACGCAAAATTTACAAACGATTATTTTTGCAAATTTGACCATCGAAAAATTTTTATGTAATTCACAAAATTGACCAATGAAAGTTTTGATACATTTGTCAAAATTGGACCAATGCAAATTTTTCTACAATTTTCAAAACTGACCAATGCAAATTTTGTTACAATTTTCAAAATTGGACCAATGCAAGTTTTGCTACAATTTTCAAAACTGACCAATGACAGGTTTGATACAATTTATTAAATTGACCAATAAAAGTTTTGATAAAATTTACAAACTAGACATAGTAGTTTTCATGCAATTTTCAAAATTGGTCAATGTAAGTTTTGATGCAATTTACAAAACTGACCAATAAAAGTTTTGATACAATTTCCAAAATTGGCCAATTAAAGTTTTGGTACAATTTCCAAAATTGGTCAATAAAACTTTGATACAATTTGCAAAATTTTACCAATACAAGTTTACCCACGAAAGTTTAAAAAAATGTTCAAAATTGACGTAGGGAAATGTAGGAAATTTCTCAAAATTGAAGTAGGAATCATAAATTTTCACTTTTTTGGCGCCCCCTCGTCGCTCACCAACTCGTCCATCTAGAGACGGACAGGAGAGTGACCACCATCGGAAGACTGACCACAAGAAATCCCCTTTTTGACCGGTGTATATAAGAAGAAGGTCGTCTGGTTTTGTTAATTGAACGACGAAAGTGGAGCACGAATGGCGCCGGTCAACAATTTAACAATTTACGGTTTAAAAGATTTAAGAAAAAAACAACTTGATTTTTAATACGTTTAAAAATGGTGAGTATTTAGGCCAAACGAAGGCTGGCTCACAAAATCTATTTCTTCATTTGCATTAATTTTCAACCAATAATTTGATGGTACTTCGAGAAGGCGATCGACCGAAATATATTTTTTTTTTCGAAAATTTTTTTAATTAATTAAAATTAAAAAAAATTAGTTTAAATTAAACAAATAAAGTATGACTAATTTGCTGACTCGTACAATATTAGTCAAATTTAATTTTTAAAAAAAATGTTATGCTAATTATCGCATGAGGCAGCTAAAAGTAATTTCGAAAACTACTTGAGTAAAGATTGATTTATTTGTGTCGTAATTATCGATTAAAAAATGCACTCGTTTCTTTAGAATGAATTTTGTCAATGATTCTTTTATAATGTTTCAATATTTCAAATCAATTTTTCACTGTTTTCTAAAATTTCTCATTTTATCTCTAAAACTTTGGCAATTTCTCTAGTCTTTCTTAACATTTGTTCACAACTTCATGAAATTTCTCGATTATTCATTAATTTTCCCTTGAATTTCTGGATTCTTCATTAAGTTTCCCTTCAAATTTCTCGATTCTTCATTAAGTTTAACTTAAATTTTTCGATTCTTCATTAAATTTTCCTTAAATTTCTAGATTGTTCATTAAGTCTCCCTTAAATTTCTCGATTCTCCATAAAGTTTCCCTTAAATTTCTCGATTCTTCATTACAGTTTCTCTAAAATGTATCGGTTTGTAATAAAACTGCTCAGTATTTTGCTTTATTCTACCGGTATATAAAATTTCTCATAATTCCCTCGATATTTCTCTAAAATTTCTCAATATTCCTCTAAAACTTCTATCAATTCCTCTAAACTTACCCAATAAATGTTCGGAACGTCAACAAATTAATCTAAAAACGTAGGCCTACACGTATAAATACTGTATTTTCTTATACATTATTAAAACATTATTCAATTTTTCTTCGATTCTCGTTCAAACTTCTTCAAAAATTTCTCCAAATTTCTGTGTATTTTTTCTGAAATCTTCCTCACTAGAAACAAGTTGAAACATGGAATGAGTCACCCTCGAGAGGAGGGCAAAATAACAACAATAAAAACATGTTTTTATCGAAATAAAAATAGGAAACTAATCATTAATATGCACCGAGAAGAAAGAAGAAGGGGGGAGGGGGAGAGGGGGGTTAGAAGGAGGGTGGGGGGTCAAGACACCCGAATTCGTGAAAGTGTGTCATCCTCACTTAAACAAATTTAAACTCAACTAAAAATTGGGACAATCCTCACTCATCCTTCTTCTTTTGTCTCATTTTTATTTCCTAGTTTTTTTTTTATTTATTATTCATTATTATTCGATTTAATTCGATCTGATAAAACAGGGCATTGACTTTGAAATAAATTTACACTGCGTTAAATCAATTTAAATTAATTCTTCGAAGCATCAAACCCTTTTTCTAAGTTGAAATTTTTCTAAAACCAGATTTTCTTAGAAAATATATTTCGTATTCTTCACAGGTTTCAAAAATGTAGGTTAAGAGAAATTAGTTCTGGTTTTAAAACCAGTTTTGCACCCAAAAATATCGAGTACTTCTAAAGGGGTGCAATGTGGGCCAACTTGCACCACTAGACACCTCTCCCTCTCTTCACATTACGTGGATACTGAATTTTTGAAACTATGATTTTTGACTCGGCCAAGTGGTCAGTAATCCTTTTTAGTAAAAATTATTATTTCGTCATGTAAATTAATTAAATGAACTAAATAAATAAAACTAATAAGTTGTTAAAATTAATTAATTAACTGGACAAATTACCTAAATTATTTAAATCAATTAATTACCCAAATTAAAATCTGGATTTTCGTTACTTAATATAGAATGCAAACTTTAAAATTGGCAAACATTTGCAAATATGTGGCAAATTTATAAATAACAATTTTTGACAACAAATTTAAAGTTAACACATTTTTCAGAAATGTTTTAACAAAATTGACAATTTGTTGGCACATTTTTAACAAATTTTACACTTTTATGGCATATATAACAATAATGACACTTTTTTGACATTATTTTTAACAAATATTCGACAAAACTTTAACAAAAGTGACAATTTTTTTAGACATTTTTAATAAAATTGACACTTTTTTAACAAACTTGGGATACATTTTTAACACAAGTGGTAGTTTTTTAACAAATGTTTAACAAATGTTTAGCAAAATTGACAATTGGTGGAAACTTGTTAACATATAATTTACAATTTTTGAAAAAATTTCAAAATTAACGAATGTTTTTCATTTTAAAATTGGAAATTTAACCAATTTTAAAATTGACAAATGTTTGTCAACTTTTAATTGACAACATTTTGGTATCCATGGTTACTGTTCGAAATAGAACGTCGCATTCTATGGTTACCATGGCAACAAAACACGTGGTTTAGATTTTGAGTTAAACACTAGTTGGCCAGAGGGCGTTACTCCGACATTAACACGGTGACATATGCATTTTTTGCAAGTTTAATCATCTCGTAGCTAAAATAAATTTAATAAAATCGAACAATTTCAACCTTTATTTTATCAGACATTTTCAGACTCAAAAAATACGAATTTCGTTGACAAAAAAAGCGACATAACTACAAAAAAGCATTTTCTGACAATCCTATCGATGACAGTTAACAACAATTTTTCATAAGTGACGAACCGTGACATCCTTTGTTGAGTGTGCCCAAAAAATGGTAATTTTAGGGTAATTTTTCAACCCATAAAGCAGCTAATGGTGCGTTTTATGACGTGTCATAGCATCCGAGAATAATTTGAAGAAAACTTTATTTAGGCCTAAGAATTATTATCCGCTATTGTTTTGGTAAAAACTATTATGAGAAACTTTTTTTAGTAAAAATTATTTCAAATGATAGTTTTGTGTGTAAAAAAGGTCAATTTGACTGACAAATTTCAAAGGAACTTCTGTAGGGTCGTAGAAGGGCGTGGTCAAATTGTAATCGTTGATTTAATGACCTAATTCTCATCAAAATTATGCAAATCGGAAGGTTGTTGGAGGCTGAGTTGGGTTTTTTTGAAAATACTTTTAAGGGCGAAACTTACTCGATGTGAAAGGTTGAGCCTTGAATATATTTCTTACACAATTTTCACGATTTCTGTGAATGAAAAACTACCTACTATTGGGTTTTTTGGTTAAAAATAGTGAGGATGATTCGTTTTAGCCGAAAATTCGTAATTTCCGAATTGGAAATTCGTCGTAAACGAAGAAATTAACATAATTCGTCCGTACCCTAGGAAGGGGAATGCAAATGAGTTCGTAATAGCATAAATTCGTATAAAGCGTGTCATAACGAAAACTGCAAAAGAAAATATATAAAATTGCATAAAATATTGATAATTGCAATGAAATATAAAAAACTACACTAATTTGATAATTAAACATAAAATCTGTGAATCAGATCTACTAATTTTGTTTATTTTTAAAATTAGAATAACTTAAAGAATTTCTTTATTTAATAAAAAATAATTAAAAAAACATACAGAAAATTGCATTAAATATAAAAGATTGCAAAATACAAAGAAAATTTAAGAAAATGTGAAAAATTGCAAAAAAATAAAAAAAATTAATAAATTTTTAATGAATTGATAATGTTTTTTACATGAAATCTTTGAAGTAGATCTACGAATTTTGTCAATTTTTTTTAAATTAATTAACTTCAGACATTTTTTTATTCAATAAATAAAATGTAAAAAATCTTAAATTGCAAAAACTATACAGAAAATTACTCTAATTTATTAAAGGAACATTATACAAAGTAATTTTATACTTTTAAAATTATGACGTCTATTGAAAATGACAGGAAATTGTATTTCCTGGTTGAATTTATGGCAAATTGTTGACCTTTTTTTAGCCGAGTTTGCTGGGTCATAAAGCACATCACCATAAAAGTTTTATGCTAAAATATCATCCTAAAACCAGCTTGAAAAAAATCTTATTTTCAACAGGTTTGAATCGTCGGGGGGCTCAGATGTTATTTAGCACAAAAAAAAGAAAGTTACTTTTCCTGATTATCAACTCCGTGTCTATGAAAACAACATTTAACGTACCCATGACGAAAATTTACCAAAAAATAAACCAGTTCAAAATCATGAAAAATATTTCCTTTAAATGTTCCTGATAGAAAGTATTATATTTGATCCTATATCGACTAAATCTTATAATAAATATTCATTTAGCGTTAAAATGTCTAACAGAATGTAGGACGATATTGGAGTTGCTTGATTTCTGCGAATAGTTTTCTGGAATTTTCAAAATTGTGTGTTAATTTATACAACTTTTGTAAGTCTTTAACAAAATGTTTCAGTCTTAAAAATTATCAAATATACGAAAGAAATCAAGTTTTTTCTTGTGTTTTTTGGTATAATTGTACAAAATTTCTCAATAACTCCTTTTTAGCACGTTTCAAATTCCCTGACCTATTAAGATTAAGAATACACTCTCACTTTCCCTGACATTTATGGAAAAAAAATTAGGATAGTTATGAAATTTATAGGACCAGATCTTCGTTGTCTTATCATTTCTCCTTGGTGTTTTATCAAATTACCAATAAACATTTATTACTTTTTTCAATTAACTTTTCGAGTAATCTCGTTTGTGACATTTAAAAAATTCCCTGACCTATTGAAATTGTGAGTTTTTATATATTTGTTAATTATTTTATAAAACATAAATTTGATGATTTCTTAATTTTTCTAAATTAAAAAAATATAACATTATGTTTATGTTTTTCTAATATAATTTTATGTATAAATAATTAATACAATATTTACATATTTATATTTATTTAAATGCATATTTTTGTATTTTCTTAAATCTATATTTTCTTAAACCAGAAAATTGTTTTTAAAAAATTTAATCAAATTTTAAAAAAAAAATCAATTTTATTGTACATTTTGATATACTTTCCTAAAAATGTTCGATATATTACTTTCCAAAATGTATTTTTTTATACAAGTTATAAAAACATCATAATTTTAATATATCATTTTTTAAATATCACTTCATATTAGGAATTTTAATGTAACATTTTTAATTTGACAATATGATTGAAATTATTCGATCAATGAATTATTTTAATGAATAATAATAATAATAATAACCTTAACAGAATTTCTTAGAAAAAAAATTGATATTTTTTTTAAATATTAAAATTGTGGTTAAAATACCACAATTTTCATTTCAATTTTTCATATTTAGTTAAATATATATTTTTGTATTTTGTTAGTCCAAAACCTTTTACAGGGTTCCCCCATGCAGAAATTTCATTTTCAACGTCCATGACTTTTCCAGGTTTTAAAAACATTTCTCTGACCTAATGACAATGTAAAAAATTGACATATTTTGCAAAATTCACTAACGACAATTTTGAAAACTAACAAAGAAAATTTGTTAAAAATTTAAAAAAATTGTATAAAATATTTTTTTAAATGTGACAATTTTGTAGTCGGAAAATGATTGAAAATGTTGAAAATTTGTGCTTGGATAACGTGGAACATTTTGCAAATGTTTGTTTACATGGGAAACGTGAAAAATTTTGCAAATTTGCACTCAGAAAACCTAGATAATTTTGAAAATTTGTACTCGGAACAAGTGGAAATTTTTGCAAATTTGTACACGGAAAACGTGAAAACTTTGGCAAATTTGTACTCGGAAAAACGTCGACAATTTTGCAAATTTTTACTCAGAAAATGGGTCCTGAGCTAACCATGTAGAAGCATTAATTTTGGAATGCAACAACATGACAAATTGAAATTTTCCTGACTTTTTCAGGTTTCTCAGGGCAGGGGTAACCTGTATTTACTTTAAAATATATTTTTGTATTTTATTAGTCCAAAAACTTTAAATAAAAAAATTCATTCCTATTTATCAAATGTTGAACCACTGTAATTTCCCAATTTTTGATCGGTGTCTCATTAAAGTCAAATTCCCTGACCTATTGAGATTAGGGGGGGTACATTCTCACTTTCCCTGACATTTCCGACTGGTGTCTAGCATAACAGTAATTCCCCTAAAAGTCCCCTCAAAAGTATCGCCATTGGTAAAACCCAAAGCAAGCGAGCTTATGGTAATGGCAACCCTGTCCTACATTATTCCACCTCTCCAGCTCCCATTGTCTCATTTTCTCAAAATCTTTTACTGAAAATTGTGAAAAAAACCTACAATTTTTTTTTTTTTTAAATTGGTCAGCAAGCCGCACGTCTGTTTTGCTCTAGTTAGTGACGTGCCAATACCGGCTAGCGAGCGTGACGTCACGCCGGCAATTTTCTATGCATTTTTTGTTTCTTTAAAAAGGTAGGAAGTTGAAATTGACCAATCAGAAGAGGGGGTTGACGAGGTTATTCGGGTGTACGAAAAGTTGCTTCTCAAAACTTGCTCAAATACAATCGAGAAAGGCAGTCGGACGAGCGGCCATTGTTATCGGAATTTAGGAGGGTGACACAAAAGTGCGATTTTTTAATCCGGGATAAAACTACCGTTTTTACGAAAAAATTACAGAAATTTTGAAAGGATTTTTTGCGAATGGATATTACGTCGCTGAAGATCATTTGATTTTTACAGAAATTTCCACCATGTTCGCTTGAAAAACTCAAAAGTTTTTGGCCAACGACCGGATTTTGAACAACTATAAATTTTAATTACTTTTAATTTGATAAGATTTTTTTAATCGAATTGATTTTGGAACTAAGAATTCAAATCAGGATGAATGAGAGACTAAACGTGGTGTTGCTGCTGGTCATCGCGCAATGTGAGTACTTCATTTCCGGTTTATTTTTGGGTGAATTTACGATATGTTACGGTATGGTAAAAACTAAGAAATGAGCAATTTTTGGGCTAAAAATTGGAAATTCGCGGGAATTATTTTGTAAAAAAAATTGCAAATTTGTAGAAATATTTCACTAAAATTTATGGAGGCTGGAAATAAACAAAAATAAAATATGTAGAAGCCAAGAATTGGATATTTGCAGGAATTTGTTGATAAAATATGTAGAAATCTTTTGCTAAAAATAGCAATTGGAAGTTTTTCACCAAAAACTGGAAAAACTTTTCATCAAATATTAATACATTTATGAAGGTTGGAAATGAACTAAAAGAAAAATAGGAGGAAAATTTGTCCAAGAATTGGATATTTGTAGGAATTTGTATCTAAAGTTAAGAAATTGTTTCTTGAAAATGTAGAAATTTGTCAGGATATTTTTTTTATAAAACATTGCAAATTGAAAGGAAATTTTTCCATGAAAACTGGAAATTAGATGGGAATTTCTCAAGAAAAATTGGAACTTTGGAGGAAATATTTCCTTAAAATTCGGAAATATGTGAGAAATTATTCACATAAATGCGGCAAATTTGGAAAACTAAGACGAAGTTAAGGAAATGTGGCAAATGTTTCGTTAAAAATGTAAAATGTGGTGGATATTTTTCTGTTAATACGATATATTAATCGGGAAACATTTTTAATCTAAATAAGAAATTTATGATACCATATTTCAGACAAATTTGAGTTAAAATTTCAAAATAATGAATATATTTTGCTAAAAACTGCAAATTTAACATTAAAAACAGCAAATTTAAAGTTTACAAAAATAGGACATAGATTAGAAATCTTCAATTTCAAAATTTTTAAAACTACCTGATTTATTTGCATACTGTACTTAAACGATAATTTAGGAAAATTTTCATTAAATTTAGAAAAAACTTCCAGCATTTCAACTAAATGTGTAGATACATTTTGAAAGTATTTAATTATTTTTATTGTCTCTTAACCAGTATTTTATAACTCATTTGGTTTGACATTAGCTAATGACCGATTGTAGTTAACTTAAGTGTCACTTAACTGTCCAAACAACTAAGTGTCAATTAAAACAACTTGACAGATGGCAGGCAGAACATAGAAAATCGTTTGTATAGCTTATAGTAACTAAGTATACTTAGCGTAAATTCGTAGTATGGCACGTTAGAACGATTGAAATTAATCGACATTGTTTAATTAAGTGATGCAGGTTAACTTGTCATAATTAAATCGAATAATTGCTCGATCAATTTCATTATACGGAACTTGTTACCATCTAGATTATTCTTATTTTTTTTGTCCTATTCAGAAAGTACGGAATATTAATTTTAGCATAACAATAGACTCGATGACCTAATTAGTTCTACGTCTAATAAAAGTCGTCGATAAAATTCCTTAAATGACGAGAGGGCGACAAACTTGATTTAAACGATAAAGGAACAAATTAGAAAAAAAACTTAAATAGTATTATCAAATAAAACAATTTTAAAATATGAAAAATGCTTTGAACGAATGAGATATAGCCCGAAGAACAAAAAATTCATTTAAATTGATGGATGCCGCCATCTTTTACGTTCTATAGTTTCCATGGAGACGATTTTTTCTTTCTTTTCATTTGGAACGCTACAATCCCTGGTTTCCATAGTTACGAGCTTTCGTTTTTCATTTGGAACGCTTTACGTTCCATAGTTGTCATAGTTACGAGTTTTCCTTTTTTCATTTGGAACGCTTTACGTTCCATGCATAACATAGTTATGAGTTTTCGTATTTTCATTTTGAACGCTATACGTGCCATAGTTTCCATAGTTACGAGTTTCCGTTCATTCATTTGGAACGCCACGTTCCATAGTTACGAGTTTTCTTTTTTTTCATTTGGAACACAACGTACCATAGTTGCCATAGTAATGAGTTTTCGTTTATCATTTGGAACGCTACGTGTACATTATATAGTTGCCATAGTTACGACTTTTGGTTCTTTTGATTGCCTGGAATGCTACGTTCTAAGTTGTTGCGTAACATTCGAAATTTGAGATGCGATATATAGCCCATTTTTCCATTCAGTAATATCAATAAAGGTACTCACTCATACAGAAGCATCGCGAATCGCAATTTAGCAGTCGTGAAGTCACGCCAATGGGACACGCTCATGGGATTACAAAATTAACTAAAGATTATCGATCTTTTTAGACCAATGAACGCATCCCCTTCGCTCACGTGACTTTTTCTATCTTCAATTTTCAGTCTTAAGTCTGAGTACCAACTCAAATTTAAGAACTCACTTCCATTCCCTGTCCTATAGGGTATGGACGAATAACGTTCATTTCTTCGTTTAAAATCAATTTCGAATTCGGATATTACGAATTTTCGGCTAAAACGAATAATTTTTCGAGTTGTGCAGTATTCGCGCTACGTTTCATTAAATCAAACTTCAGAGTCGCAGCATCATAAACGCACATAGGGTATAGGATTACATCCAAACTTTAGCTCTCATCGATGAAGTCACCTTTTGTTCGACTTCCGATAATACGAACTACGGTTTAAACGAACCAAATTTAAAAGTTAGCCTTACAAATTCATAGCTCGTAGGCATGCACTCAGACTTGACTTTTTAAATTTTGTTCCTGTTGTTTTTGTGTTAGTTAGGAAACTCCATAAACAAATTGTTAATTTAGGTTTTATTTTTTCAGATATCTTCGTTTTTATTTCTTGTTGAAATGGTTTCCTTAGTTACCATCTTTTGTTTCGAGGTTTCCAAAGCTACGTTTTTCTCATTCTATGGTGTCTATAATAACCAGTTTTTCGTCCTACAGTATATGGTTTCTATAGTAACCTTGTTTCAAAGTTCCATGGTTTCCATAGTAACCTTGTTTCAAAGTTCCATGGTTTCCATAGTACATGTAACCTTGTTTCAAAGTTCCATGGTTCCCATAGTTACTTGTTATTTTTCGTTTCTTGGTTTCCATGGCTAAGTTATTTTCGTTCCATGGTTTCCATAGCTACACGTTTTTCTTATTCTATGGTTTCTATAGTTACTTTTTTTTCGTTCCATGGTGTCTATAGTACATGTAACCAGTTTTTGTTCCCATGGTGTATGTAGCAACGTGTTTTTCGTTCCTTGGTTACCATAGTTAATTACGTGTGGTTTTTTATCCACAGTTTCCATAACTACGTTTTTTTCGTTCCTTGCATGGTCTCCATAGCAACTTGTTTTTCGTTCCATGGTCTCCATAGCAACTTGTTTTTCGTTCCATGGTCTCCATAGCAACTTGTTTTTTGTTCCACAGTCTCCATAGCAACTTTTTTATCGTTCCATGGTAACCTGTTTTCGTACCATGGTTTCCATAACAACGTGTTTTTCGTTCCCTGGTTACCATAGTTAGTTTTTTTTTTGTTCTATGGTTTCCATAGCTACATTTTATTCGATCCATAATTTCCATAACTACGTTTTTAACATTCCATCGTCTCCTTAGTAACCTGTTTTCAATCCCTGGTTTCCCTAGTTACCATTTGTTTCGTTCCAAGGTCTCCATAGCAACGTGTTTTTCGTTCCCTGGTTAGCATAGTTACGCTTATGTTTGATTTGTTCTATGGTTTCCACAGCTACATTTTTATTTTTCGATCGATAATTTTCGTTCCATGGTCTCCATATAGTTGCCATTTTTTTCGATCGCTGGTTTCCATAGTTACCATTTTTTTGGCTCCATGATCTCCATTACAACTTGTTTTTCGTTACATGGTTTCCATAGCAACTTGTTTTTCGTTCCATAGTTACGTATTACCTCGTGGCGTAAACATTTCAACATTTACATGCATATGTATTCAAAAATTACTTCGCGCCCTCTTGAGACGCCACTTTTAACCTTTTTTTAAATTTTTCCTAATGTTTTTAGGTTAGTTTTAAGAGACTTCATTAAGGAGTAATTTATTAGGGGAGATACAGTAGGAGTTGAATTTTCCTCCAATTTCTTCAATTTTTTTGTTTTAATTTTAAGTAGGCTATCAGCCAGCCGCGTGTTGGCGTTTTTGGTCAAGCCCGAGGGTTTGACCCAATAATTCTCGCTTCGACCCTTCTTACGTGTCTACGTGGTCCACATTTGGTCCACCCTAAATAGCCATTTCGAAATATTCAGGTTGAAGGAAACGTTAGAGGAAATATTTTTAAATATTCACGTTTTTAAATTTCAAACAATAAATGCAATCCAATATATTTTACATTTCGTTTCAGTTATTTTTTTTTAAATTAGTCTTAATGTTTTCCTCCAAACAATAGTGTCTGGTTTACGACTGAAATAGTTTTTTTTTTTTTTACTGAAAAAAAAAAACAACTACAGGGTGTATGTCAAGCGAGTGAAAATTCAACGTTTTCCAAAAAAATTCAATTAAAAATTAATTAAACGTTTAAAAAAAAGTCACACAAAGAATTGTCCGTTAGACTAAAATCACTGCAAATTATGGTTCATTTTTATTAAAAATACAAGAAAAAATTAACTTTGGTTTATTACCGAAATTTTTCAATTTCAGTAAATCGATTAAAAATTTCAGACGTACACCAAAGTTTAACATTTTCTTACACATGTACTGTATTTTTTTTTCAAGCACTGCAGTTTGTCTTTTCTTTTCTTTTTTCTTCTTTCTTTTTTAAATCATGAATGTGAAATATAAGAAATGTTGGCTGTAAAGGCAATTTTATTTTTTTTTAAATATAGTTTATAATATAATTTTTTCGAATTATGCTTCACATTTATACAAGGTTTCGAAACTTTGGTTGAGCATGCAATATAAATTCAAAACTTTGGCTTAAAATGTAGCATTTATTTAAAATTTTGCCTACATAATTATTATTTTAACCAAACATTTAGCACAGCATGTGAAATTGCTCAAATCATTTTCAACTTTGGCTAAAAATGTACAATTTAATCGAAAGTTGACTTAAAATGCTGCATTTATTCAAAAAAAAAACTTAAAATAAATACAAATGTCATATTATAGACGACTGGTTTAACAATAATTCGATGTGGTTCTTGCAACATTTTTCTCCCCTAACATTATGGCCCGTATGACGTCACCTTTCATGATCAGAATTTTAAGCAGAATGTTAAGCCTTTGGTCAGGTATGCAATAAGTTCCTGTCCAACAAGACCAGCAATTAGCCCATATATTAAATGTCCTTCGATTAAAAATCGCCATCGGTGTTGGACAGTTCTCGATGACCTTCTGGCTTCATCAGAGGTCACCTTGCAGATAACGGATCATGACAAATCGATTTCACTGAAAAAACTCCAACTTCATTTAAATTCATTTTCACTTTAATAAGATCCCTATGATCCAATACTTCGAGATAACTTAATGAATAGTTTTGCATTTCGAAATATTAAAATTCATGATGGCGGCTTTAAGAGCCATTAGACTAAAAATTGAAAGTTTCATCATTTGATAAGATCACTAAAGATCTACATGTAGTTAAGAGAATCTAATCTAGAGCTCAGGATGAACCAGGACTCTAAATTGTAAATGACAATTTGACAATAGGCCTAAGGTCACTCTAGGTCCCGTAAATAACAAAAAAATTATACATGTAGTTTTAAACTGCAAATAACAATTAAGTTAAACGAACTGAAATCCAAAAATCTAAACTTCAAGATGGCGCCTTTGAGGCCCTTCAAGCTCAAAAACTGAAATTTTATTTCTTAACTCTGTCAATAAGGTCACTCTATAGCTCCAGTAAATAGCAAAAATTCTCATTTTGAAGCAAAATAACTAAAAAAAATTACTTCAAAACTATAAATAACAAGTTAAACATTCTGAAATCCAAAAAACTAAACTTCAAGATGGCGGCTTTAAGGAAGTTCAAACTCAAAATTGATATTTCTCAACTGGTTTTTCTGTTAATAAGGTCGCTCTAGGTCCTGTTAAAGAATGTTATCTGGAGTCCAGACTGAGTCAGGACTGAAAAAAGCAATTTGTTATTGACAAGTTGTGAATTTTGATTAAAACAAGATTAGGATGCAGCCCATGAACCTGTTTCATGGCCACAGGCTCACACCCATGCCATTGGTCCAAATAGTTTCGTTTCCTTTTAGCTGAATTTGTCGTCACTGGTGTAAAAGTAGGTCTAGGTTTATGACTGCCAAAAATTCCTAGAAAAAAAAACAAATCAGGCCTAGGTGACGTACGACTAAAACTAGCCTACATTTTAATGCAAATATTCCACCAAGGTGAACATTTTAACGGGTACGCTTTAAAAGTTGTGAGCAACCTCGAGCCTACTTTTTGGGAGGTCCTACATACAAATCGACTCAAATTCAAGAAGAATATTTGGCGAAGCGACGAAAAATTCAACACATTTTTGATGAAATTGTCAACTTGATTTCTTGACATCACGAGTTGTTTTTATTTTTAATTTGCCGAGTGTCCTTTTGACTGAACTTGTCGTAAAACTGTCACTAAATTTGTTGAAATTTCCAGAGAATCAAAACTAAATTTCTAAAATCTTCTAAGATTTGACAATAAAAACAATAGTCAAAATAATCGACTATATTTAGTGAAAAAACTTCATGAGTTTGCTGATTTGTTTGAGAAAATAGTTTAGATTTTGATCGTGACTTTGATGTTTAATATACCGAAAATATATTGCATCTACCAAAAATATGTGTCATTTGTCAAAATATATTGTAACTAAAAAAAGTATGTTTTACCTACCAAAGATATATAGCATCTACCAAAAATATATTTTATCTAACAAAATATATTGCATCTACCAAAAATGTAGGCCTATTTTATTTACCAAAATATATTGTATCTAACAAAAGTATGTTTTACTTACCAAAGATATATTGCATCTACCATAAGTACATTGCATCTACCAAAAGTATATTTTATTTACTAAAAATATATTGTAGCTACCCAAAACATTTTATCTACGAAAAACACTTAACTACCAAAATATGTTACATGTAACTACCTTAAATGTACATGTATTTTATAGACCTTAAATATGTTTCATATACCAAAAATATTTTGGTCATCCCCATTTTTTGGCACTACCTTGTTTAAATTTAATTATTTAGGTTTAACTTTCGTTTAGCAAGGCCGTAATTCAGTTATTCTAACTTAAATATATGTAACTTTTGTGTTTTTTGAATAAAGCTTGAAGAATGCCACATGGGTGGCGAAACGTCGCTGTAAACTAAAGTTTTTACGCCTTTGGTCGTGTCTTTTAATGTCTGTTTTACCTCCGACCACTTGAAGATTGGAAATGTATACCAAAAATATATGTTATAAATCAAAAATATATTTTCGCAGTACTTTGATCAAAGTTTTATCAAAGTTTAGCCTTCGATCGTAATCATATACATATACAAAATATATTTTTGACATCAGAAATATATTTTTAAGTTACCGAAAATATATTACATCTACCAAAATTGCGTTATATTTGCTAAAATAAATTGTATCTAACAAAAATAAATTGCATCTAACACAAATATATTTTACCTAACAAAAATATCAAAGTTTTTTAAAACGGAATTTCAGTTTTCGTTTTTGGAAATTTTATTTGAAAATTATGTAACTTTTGCTAATTTATAGAAAAACAGTATCACTAATTTCGAAAAAGTGTCATTTTAATAAATAAAACATTCTTTTATTGAATTGAAATAATTGGAAAACTCCTCGGGGATTAAGAAAGCATTAACAATTATCCAACTTATTGCCTAAAATACAATACACATTTGAAAGCGAGACTAAAACCTTATCTTAATTTAAAAAATTGTAGAAAACATTTATTTAACCAGTTTGAACTAATATGCATAGTAGATCAATTTTTATTATTAAAACGCAAAATTACGTGTAATGCAGGTAGAATTTCATGACCTTTATTATTTTATGGATTTGTACAATAAATAGATTAAGGTAACCACATTCGAAAAACACACCTGCATCTCAATTTAACTTTAAAAAAAAGGCAAGAAAATCGTAAAAATTTAAAAAAATTAAATATCCAGTAGGTCAGTTACAGCTAAAAATGAACGTACAAAATTTTGGGAAAACAAAGGTTTTATGGAAATGCGTTCCTAATAAACAATAAAACTTCTCTAAAAAGGATTTATTTGAATTTAACACTTTAAAATTAGTTTATAAAATAACTTTTTAAAATAAAGCAAACAAATAAAATTTTGTTTAAAGATGTATTTACCGAAATTAACAAAGTTTTCAAAGTTTTTAAAAGTTAAAACTTTCAAAAACTTTGGAATATATTGAGTATATTTCATTTTGTGAAAAAAAAGATATATTTATGGTAAATAAAATATAATTTTAGGTAAATGAAACTTAACTTTTGGTAAACGAAATAAAAAAATAAATTGAGAATAAAATATTCCGTTATTTATATTTCTAGGAAAATCAAATACTTTTTTATAGGAAAATAAATATATATCGTTGGGTAATTTAAATAAAAAAAATTGAGGATAACTTTTTCCGTTAAAAATTTTTTTTTTTAAATGAAAATATATTTTTGGGAACATGAAATATATTTTTTGGTAAATAAAATAAAAAAAATTGAATTGAGGATAACATATTCCCTTAAATATTTCTAGGAAAATCAAAGTATTTTTTTCTGACAATAAATATATTTGTTGGTACATAAAATTTAATTTTTGGTAAATGAAATAAAAAAATGAATTGAGGATAACATATCCCGTTAAATATATTTCTTGGAAAATTAAACATGTTTTTGTAACAATATATTGTTAAGTAAATAAATATATCCTTTGGTACATGAAATATATATTTTTAGGAAAATTTAACATAAATTAAAGCTTAACATTCGTCGCAGTGTTAATTGTTAATTTCACATTAATTAACAATGTTTTTAATTGATTTTTTCTGCGTGTTTTATAACCTGTAATTAGTTGTAATTGCTTCCGTATTGTGCAACTATGTAATTTTGTAATTAAAAACAAAACGATTGACAAGTGCATGAATTCTATTAATTAATTCGGCATTGCTAATTAAATTTCACCTTTTATTTAAAGAGGAGAGAAACACAATGATTTTAGGTCATCAAACTTTTGTTGTTTTTATCAACATTATAAATACAATTTGAACTATTTTGTTCATCAGCTAATCAGCATTAATCTAAATGATACACGGTGGAACCTCGTTAACACGATTAGTTCGTTTAAACCGTAGTTCGTATTATCGGAAACCGGACAAAACGTGACTTCAACTAAAGTTACATCGACGTTTGGGTACCTTTTCTTCAAATTGTTTAAAGTTAATTCGTTTTAACGAAACGTAGCGCGAATGCTCCGGAACTCGAAAATGCAGATTTAACCAAAAATTCGTAATATCCGAATTCAAAATTCGTCTTAAACGAAGAAATTATCATTATTCGTCCATACCCTAGGACGATGGACTAGAAATGAGTTCGTAATATCAGAAACTCGTATTAAGCGAGTTTTTCTTAATGTTTAAATATATATTCCTAAAGTATAAATTCTTTCCCTATTGATTGTTGTCAATACCGATTAATTTGATATTCCTATTATTAATTTTTATTAATTTATTTTGCAGTACTCTTCGTTGTGGCCCAATCGCCAGCTCAAGTAAGTAGGCTATTTTTTTAAAATTTCATTCTAATTTAATTTAAATTAAAAATTTGAATGTATTTAGCACATTTCTAAACCAGAAATTTAATGAAAATATTCATTTATTTCACTATCTTTTCAGTTAGTAAACATGTTTCCAAAATTGAATCAAAAACGTTTATTTTCTCAATATTTTCAGTATGTTCTATGCAACAAACCGCATTGCTGTACGACAAACGATTCACAAGCTATTGCCAAAAACAATGATATTCCATTTCCCCCATTCACGTCTCAGTTAACTCGGAAACTACTTAAGATATAATGATATAGTGAACGAGTTTTTTTCATAATCATACTCTAGATTTTACTCTTTACATAATGCCAAAAGCTGCATATTTATGCGACGAACGATGCGGGAGCCCTGGGACCAAACGCATATAGTTTCGTATTTTGATTTTTAAATTTTAAGTCTCAGTAATCGTAAATGACTTGAGATAGATTAGTGCGAAGATCGAGTCATTTCTTCCAAAATTTACCCACTATCCAATGAAAAAAAAAACCCCTAACGTGCTGCGATGATCATAGCACGAGCTATTGGCCAAAACCCGGTCGAGTACTGGTACACAAAGATGGCGGACTAATTGGTTCTTTTGTGAATTTCAGCTAAAAGCTATTAGGAAAGCTCTCGAAGCCAACAAGAATGTATCGACGACCGAGGCGACCCCACAGGAAACCACCACCAGGGATCCTCGTCTGACAGGGGATCCGAGACACGACTGGGTTTACGACCCTAATCTACCCAGGGAATTAAACGGTTATAATCTCTCGGATTATCCCTTTTACACTTCAATCCCTGACGACATCACCTTTAAATGCGATGGAAGATTGGATGGATATTACGCCAGCATACCTCATCATTGCCAGGTAATCCTAAGATTAAAAATCCGGATGAACTAAATCCTTGGATAATCCAAAAAAAGTAATAAGATACAAATGCAAATAGAGAGTAACACCTCATCATTCGAGGTGTGGATTAACGAAATCCTAGATAATCCACATATGCAATGTGATACAAGTAAGCCTTTGGATAATTCACAAATAATACAAATAAACATACTATAATCTTTTGGATAATCCACAAATAATCCAGGCAAACAGTCTTTTGGATAAGCCACATATAATAAAATAAACATACTGTAATCTTTTGGATAATTCACAAATAATCCAGACAAACAATCCTTTGGATAATCAACAAATAATACAAATAAACCTATGGATAATCCACAAATAATACACAAGTCTTTGGATAATCCACAAATAATCCAAATAAACAAACGTTTTGAATAATCCACGAATAATCCAGAAAAACTTAATCCTTTGGATAATCAGATAATCCAACATAATTCAGATTAACCGCAAGGTGGTAAGACTAAAATGTCGATAGGGTAATACCTCATGATACAGATTGTCGAAATCCTGGAAACTATTCCGGATTAACAAAATCCCGGAAAGTAATCTGGATTTAATAACAAAATTCCGGATAAGCGAGAGATAATCTGGCTTAATTCAGAGTAACCACAAAGTGGATCATGATAAAAATGTAATTAGAGAGTAGCATCTGATCATTATCACGTAATTCAAAGATTATAATCCAGATCAACGTACATGTAATCCGGATTGACAAAATCCTGGATCAACCATAAATAATCCAACTTAATTTAGATTATACACAAATTGGAAAGATAAAAGTGTAAATAGAAAGTAATACGTGATCATGTACATGATCATTGCCAGGTTATAATCAAGATTGACCAATATGTAGTAAACGGTAATCCTAATTATCCGCAAAGATGATAGATATAAATGAAACTATAGTAATGCCTCATTATTGTCAATTGGATGGATAGGATAAAAGTTCGGATTAACAAAATCCAGGTTTAAGCTATAAGTTTTCATGATTACCCAAATCCCTGGATCGATAATCCGGCTTAATTAAGATTATCCACGAATGTGAAAGATTTGAATGCAAATACAAAGTGTAATACAATTTAAAGTATTTTTGGATTAGCCGCAAGTAATCCAGATTATCATAGTCCCTGGATAAGTTAATCTGGCTCAGAATATCCACAAAGTGGAAAGTCAATAATCCAGATTTAGGAAATTCCGGATAAGCCTCGAGTAATCCGGATTAACAAAATCACTGGATAAGCCACAAATAATCCGGGTAAATCCAGATTAACCACAAATTGAAACGCTACGAATGTTCGCAATCATTGTTAGGTGATCTTCAGTTAATTTTCCGCATTTAATCCGGGATTACTCCCGGATAATCCACGAGTGTGATTATCGCTAAAGTTGAGGGTTCATAACTCGCACAATTCGTTGAGCAATTCTTCTCATAAAAACAGTGTCTTACCTTAATCGAGCCGTAGCTGAATGTTGATTCGAAGTCGATGTTGCGTCCGGTTGAAATCCGACTTTTAAATCTATCACAAAACAATAACAAAACTAATAACAAACTAACAAAAGGGTGCACACGCGACTTAAGTTCAAAATCAATAATAATAATGGAGGAAAGTCAATAGGAGCATGCGCGAAGCAACGCCATCTAGCGAATGACGAGCGAAACTAATTGGTAGTTTTTTGAAATTTTTATTAAATTTGCATGATTTCGTTAAAAATTCGGCATTTTTTTAACAGAATTTTCAAACTTCATCGATTGATTCGCTGGCTTTGGAAATTTAGACTGTCAAGGAACGAACTGACTTGATTGAAAAATAACGATTTGTTTAAGTACACCTTTATACTGGAGGGCTCTGGAATGAGCCAACGAATGCGAACGTGCCACTCTGCGAGTAACATTGCACTGGTTTGGCGGGAGATTCGATTAATGCTTTTTAAAATTAACACAAATGTCTGGCAATTTTAATCTGTTGTTTGGGAATCCATGGATTGTAAATTCTTTCAAAAATCTTTTGACATCGAATAAATGACTCAGGATTGTTGCATGATATCAAATCTGTTGATATCAAATATTGATTCAAATACTGTATGTTGTCAATAAAAAATGTTGAGTCAAATCATCCTGGCATTGCGTAAAAATTAGCTGCTAGACAAAAATATTGCCATATGAAAATATCGAAATCACACTGACTTCAGGAGCATGTCCAAAGCATATTGACGTAATTGTCATGTCAAAAGCATATTGACTTTACGGCTATGTCCCGGTCAAAAAGCGTATTGGCTTCAAGGCCATCTTCAAAGAAAATTGACTTCATTTATGTGTCCAAAGCATTTTGACGTCATAGGTCATATCATCGTGTCAAAACCAATTGACTTTGCTACCATGACAAAAAGCTTATTGACTTTACAACCATGACTATGTCCAAAATTAATTGACTTCATGACAATGTTCACGGCTACGTCAAAAGCCAATTGACTTCGCAACCATGTCAAAATGCATGTTGACTTCGCAATGGCAACCATTATCATGTCATAAAACTTTGGACTTTATTTCCAAAGAATATGGACTTCACTGCCATTTCAAATTGTATTTGATTTCATACTCATCAGTCAATAATCATATTGACTTCATGGCCATCTCCAAAGTAGATTGACATCGTGGCCATGTCACAATCTTTTTCAAGTGAAAAAACAATTGACTTCGCAACCATGTCAAAAAGCAGTTAACTGCATGACCATGTCAACAAACAATTGACTCAACGACCAAGTCCAAAGCATATTGACTTCAAAAACATGTCTAAAAGAATACACACTTCCCAACCATGTAAAATGCAATTGACTTCATAACGATGTCAAAAAGCATATTGACTTCATTGTTATGTCCAAGGAATATTGACTTCCTGACCAAACCATATTGAACGATAATAGTTAACTTATTGTTTCTCTTCTTATCTTCTCATTGTCCAGTTGTTTCACCTGTGCGCCCACAGTCTGCGCCACGACTTCCTGTGCGCCAACTACACCGTCTTTGACCAATCTCAGTTCATCTGCCATTTCGTCAACTCTGTCAACTGCTCCAACTCCGAGGTGCACTACGAGCGCAACAACGAGCTTTACGTGACCACCACCACAGAGTTACCGGAGTACGAAGACGATTATGAAGAGGAACCCAGGACCAAGAGGCCCAGGAGGAGGAAAGGAGGAAGAGGAGGAAGAAGGAGAAAGGCTCGCAGAAGGACCACGACCACAGCGGCACCGGACTACTACTACGATGACTACGAAGAAGGAGAGACGCTGCCCCCCGAAGAAGAAGTCGTGGAAGAAGTTGCTACGGAGAAGACCAAGAGGACCAAGACCACAACCACGGTGCCACCACCGCAGGAAGAAGTTCCAAGACCCAATGTCCAGAAGGTGAGGAGGCCACAATTAAGGGCACCCAAACCGCTCAGGCAACCACCAACCGCGCCACCCGCTGAAGAGGACCCGCAATACGACTATGCGCAATCGGATGCTCCGGTCCAAGAGGAACTTCCGGTCGAACAGCTTCCTGTTGAAGAAATTCCTGAGGAAGTCGTCAAGCCACGAAAGCCATCCAGGCCCCAGGCTAGGGTAAGATTGGAGTATCGATTATCCGGAATTGGATTAATCGGGGCTGGTTGAAACGGTCATTGCAGATCCGATGAGAATTGTGCAATTTTACCAAGATTTGTAGCGAATTTTGCCATGCAGAAGTAAATTTTGGTAAAATTGTATTCTACAAAATTTGCTATTGTTTTTTTTTAATTTGGAGGATTTTTGGTAAAATACTGATAATTGTTTTGCAAAAAAATGATTTGGGTAAAGTTTTCGAAACAAATATCAATTATTTTTTTCCAAAAATAATGTGTGATTTTTCCAAAAATAGTTAGTTTTGAAAAAAAAATTAATACAATATTTTTGAAAAACTCTAAACTTATAAAAAAAATTGTCCGTTTGTCCATTACGAAAAATGCCTAAAATTTTTGAGAAACATTTAGACCATTATTTAGAAAAACTTGCAAACCTTTTACGAAAAATGTACTCAGTTTTCGAGTGGTATTCACAAAAGTTTAGCTAAACATTTACACAATTTATGATAAAAAATGACACAATTTTTCCGAAAAAAGTACTCTATTTTTATAAAAAGTTGTACTAAATATTTGAAAAAATTTTGCACGGATTATTATTAATTTACAATTATTGGGAAAAATTTTCACTAATTAACCATCTTACACGAATTTCACCATCTTTGCGAAAAAATTACATAATATTCGCGAAAAATTCGAACAATTTCTCCAAGAAACAACTTTTTTCCCAAATTTCGATACAAAAGGTCTCAAAAGTCAATGAAATGTATCCAAAATTTGATCAAACATGACCATATTACGAAATAATTTTTAAAAAACACTGATGCAAATTTCTACAAAAGGCGATACATTTTTGTAGCAACGGTATCATTTTTCAAAAACATTATTAAAATTCTATACCAAATGATTATTTTTCAAATGACATTTTTTGCAAAAATATTTCAATTTTTTAATAAAATCAATGAATGTCCTTATTTCAATATTTTTTGATTTTTGTTGATTATCCGAAAATCTTCACATCCCAGCCTTACCAGGTACCGTACAATCGATAGTCGAAATTTCACCTACTGTAAGTCTAATTTTTGCGTTCATAGGCACCAGTAGACGTCCAGGTGGCAGCATCAGTTACTGATGAACCAAGACGTCCATCGGCGGTTCGACGTCCAGTCCAAGCAGCGCCGCTTCATGAGGCGCCATCTAGCGATCAATCAGGAATAGGAGAAGACGTAGCAGACAGCACTGCCGCTGCCGGGACGCAGAGGAGACAGCGCGTTTCAGCCGCAGAAAGGTGAAAAGCAGGTTTCATGAATTTCAGATTCTGTTCTAAAAATTGAGCTTATAACCTTTTAAATTATTTATCAAACTTCCATTTTCACGATTTTCAAGACAGTTTTCAATATCTCAAAATAGGCCCCGTAACCGGTTCGCTACCCAAGAGGGATCATCAAGTGAAAACTTACCAGAACATCCTGTAGCAGCGCATCATCCGCAGAGAGGACCAATCCATACCGAAGAAGCCTTGGTCTCTCCAGTGGAAAAAGAAGGACTTAGCATTGCCAGAAGTCAATTCAGAAGACCTGCTTTGCCCTTGGAGGACTTTTCTGAACCTGCTGCAGTCCCAGTCCATCGCCAAGAAGCTACCAGACAACCAGTCCATCGTCCTTTGGGAGGCCACCTTGATGAAGCATCCGTCGGTGAAGAACTGCCCCAAAGACCCATTTCAAGGAGGACCGGGCCAGCACCCAAAACCCGTCAATATCCTTCAGCAGCAGCCAGAGATGTTCATGTTCCTTCTGATGAAGCGCACGATGTCATCGTAGATGCTCCGATCAATGACCAGGAACCTCGGCAAACTCTGCGTCGCGTAAGCGCAACCGGTCCTCCACGACGTCGTCTTCAGCGAGATTTACAAGGAGAATCCTACCAACCCTTCCAAGGCACTTCCGATCTTGAAGAGCTGGAAGTTGCAGCTTCAAAGCAGTCTTCAACGGCCATTCTCCCGGACCAGCATGCGGCCATCTCCGGGATCCTCAGCGGAGTTGGACCAATTCCTCCACCGACACCAGCACCCAAGAACATTACAGGAAACGAGACAGATGCTGAGACAGAGCGTCCAGAACCACCATCTTCAGATGCTTTTGTGGTTGGCAGCATCTTAAGCGGGATAGGCTCACCCTCACGAGCTTCGGCTGCCGATTCTCCGAGAGTATCCATCAAACCCAGAACCAAGAAACCAGATGTCAGCAAAGATGAAACTCCTGCAGAAAAAGAAGTTGGCTTGACTTCCAAAAGTCCGCAACAGGTTGCGACGACCAAGCGCTTGGCCCCTGTGACAGAAGCGACAACCAACAATGACCAAAGGAGAGTGGTCAAGAGACGCAGGAAGCCAGCGACGACGACGACCACCACGACAGCAGCAACACCTCTGGTGGAAGAATATGAATATGTGGAATGAAAGGAACACATGAGAAGCCTTCAATGTCAATGTCCCATGTTTTATATGTCAACCATTACCTTATTTTAAATGTCAAGAGTGTTGCGTGCGCTCACGCCTACGATGGACACATTCTCGAGGTCTCGAGAAGTACTGTGTATTAGAGTAATGGTAAAGTTTTTGTAAGATAAATGTTCAGCACAAAAGTCTGGATCATTACAAGATAATCTTTGCAGAAGGATCTTGAGAAGATTATCATCGCAAAAGGATTCTTGCTGAAATCGTCTTTGTAAAAATATCTTGCTAAGATTGTCATCGCATAAAGGATCTTGCAAGATTTTCATTGCTGAAGTGTCTTGTTAAGATCTTCTATTGCAAAAAAGACTATCTTTGCAAAAAGATCTTTCTAAGATCATCATTTCAACAGGATCTTTTTATGATTGTCCTGGCTCAAGGATCTTCTTTAGAATTTCTTGGCAAAAGTCAGGATGTTGCTAAGATTTTCAAGTATCAAGGTTTTCAATTATAAAACTATCATTGCGAAAACGTTTCTAAAAAACAGATATTTACAGAACATTAAAATTTATTTAATTAAAATTGTAATTAAAATTTATTTAATTACTATTGTTTTGATTTGTTAGTATCAACTTCTTGTAAAAACTTATATAGAAATCCAAACTGAATTTTGCATATAATTATCTTTTCAAATTTTATCATCACATTTATATGCGTTAAATAAGTTTTTGATTGGTTAATGAGCGAAAAATTTGGTTGAGAATTTTGTTTATAAGAAATGAATAAATCATTTTGAATAGTCGATGAAAATGATGTTCTAATGTTCATTTAAAATTTACTGCAATCTTAAAAGTAATTGAACAAAAAATGCATGTAATTTAAAAACAAAAATTCGTGTGAACATTGTCGCAAGTTGTTTTCTTTTCTTTCTTGTTGTAAAAAGTTTTCTCACTCCCGTTAATTTTTCACGAAAATAAAACAGTTTACATTTACGTTGTTGTCAATTTGCCAATTATCAATTTTAAAAAAATTGATATTGAAAAACATTGAAAAAAAAAGTATTGGGAAATCGCCTAACTTATTTTTATATACAAGAACAATAAAGTAAGTGGTGAATCTGTCGCTCAGGAATGTTGACAACAATTTGGAAACGATCTTCCAAAACTGGGAACTTTTTAAAAAATGTTCCTACATTTTTGAGGAAGTTTCCAGTTTTGGAAGAACTTAGCAATAAAAATTAGGATAAAAAATTAGGACTGCTTTAAAATATATGCATGGGAACAACGTTTAAAACCTAAGAACTTTTTCAAAAATTGGTATGCGTTTTCGGGAATTGGAAATGTTTAAGAAAAATGGAAACGTTGTCCAAAATTTAGGAACAATCTTCCAAACCTGGAAACTTTTTCCAAAATTTAGCATGTTTTTCAAAAATTGAGAATGCTTTACAACATCTGTCAACGTTGTCCAAAAATGTGGAAAGTTTTACAAAAAATAAAATTTTCCGTACAAAATTGTTAGCAATTGTCCAAACATTTACTCGTATTCAGTTCTTAACATTTTACTTGATGTCAAGTCAAGGGCTATGAAGATAACCGGACGTAACAAATGACGACAAAGTGACGACTCAAAAATTATCAATTTTCGGTTTCAGATTACCAATAATTCAAGGCTGGAAATGAGCTCCATTTACAATAAAAACGACACAACCTTGATTAAATGACAGTTCTGTCATTTTATTTTACCATGTTTTAAAACTTGCTCTACCTCAAGATAGTAAATATCCAGTTGTGTCACTTGTTATCAGCATTACATTTGTTATCTTTATTGCTCTTGACTCGTGCATCCTTGGCACACGCATAAGCGGTTATCAATGAGCTTAAAAACTTGAAAACAATAAGATAAAAAGCAGATATAAGCTACAAACATATACTTTATAATTTTTTAAATCATTTTTAATTATCACTACATGTCTTTGTTGTCTCGAGCATCCACTGAACGCGCGCATAAGCGGTAATCAATGAGAACAAATACTTGAAAACAATAAGATAAAAGCAGATATAAGCTCGAATATTACTTACAAATTTTAAAATTATTTTTAATCATCATTGCGACTGTTTATATTCATTGTTCTATAACTAGTGCATCCTTGGGATCGCAGACAGGCTCGCAATTAATCGTAGAAAATCAAGTTAAAACATCAAAAAGGTAAATTTAAGGAATGTAACCTTAAAATTCAATTGTTATTTAGATAAATAAAGCATATATAAAGTAAGATTTCATTCAACAAAGCGGCATTTCTGACTTGAACAGATCACGATGAGACCGTACTTACTCGGCTTGATGTGCATGTTGCACGCGGCATTGGCCATGCCGGTGGAAGACACGTTGTCATCGAAGACTAACGACAATCCCAAACCAGAAATGGAAAAAGTGGACAAAAAAGACAATCTAGCTGCAGTACAACCATTCACGAAGACGTCTGTAGCAGGCTGGGATTTTGTATCCGGTTTGGCAAATGTCCGTCCTTGCACCGACGCGAATGCGTGCGAATCCTATGTCGCGTTCGACTATACATCGGTCGTTGGTTACTACGATGTCAATTTCAGAGATGGAGCCAACGAAGTGCAATTTCTCGTGTCATATAGCCTACCATGGGACATAACCGGAAACATAAACCTTCATCTGGACAATCCGAGCAATTCGCCATTTTTCACGATCCGCACCGGAGACACCAACGAGTACGAAAACTGGGTTTCTCTTAACCAGTTTATTGAAGTATATCCTACTGGCATACATGATTTATACATCACCTTTTCCAGCGGATCCTACACAGGCGCGCTGGTGAATTTTGCTACATTTCAATTCTTTGAAGTGACTAAATAAAGTATTCACGTACTTCAACTATACGCAACCGTGCGATGGAATTCAATTTTACAAAACTGTACTTTTGAAATGAACTGGAGATTATGTAATTATTTGAATTTGAAACTTGTCAATACAATTAGAATATATGTGGAATAAATTTACCTGCTGTACTTTTCATACTTTGAAATGAATGTCATTCTGAAACAGCATTTGACCCTCCATTATCCTTACTTAAGCTACTTTGGTTGATTTCTTCAGTATTTAAGATGGCAGAAATTACTCTGTGTGTCTATTAGAAAAACCTTCATCCTTCAACATTATAGAAGTCCTTCATCAGGAGCTGTAATACACTGCAACCTGGAAAAGTGACCACCTTTGAATGGTGACCGCCTGTTTATGCTGACCACTTTTTAGTGTATTGGTTTTTCTATTGTTCATTTCATTCATAAAAATTCTCTGTATAGTGACCACCCGTCTATTGTGTACAGTGACCAGTGTATGTTGTCTTTTTTGCAATTTTTACATTGTCAATGTACCTTTTTAAAAAGTGGCCAGATATCAGATGAGTCGCCTTACATCCTGCTTTAACCCTAGGGGTTCTCAAATAATTCAGCCAATCGTGTTATTCAGATCGAAAAAAATCACTGAAAACATAATCATAAGAAGCAAACAGCATTTCAAACAAGGAAAACTTGATAATTTTTTCTTTAAAAAAACAAATGTGTAATAAGGCAATAAATACACTGGACATACATGTACTATATGTAATGCACATGGACATGATGATTCAGTCCTTTTTTGGTTTTGTGGTTTATTACTACATGTATTACAGACTACGTGCATACTGTAATCACATGTTCATTATTTTAATTTACTTCAGGCATTCTTTGTAAATTGACCACCTGTGTGCAGTGAGCAACATATAATATTTTTGCACTCTTAACAGGTTTTACTGTAATTGAAATATGAAAAATGATTTAAAGAACAATTCTGACAATAGAAAACAATGAATTTGAATACAAATTATTTATGGAAATTACCGAGAAGATTGCTTTAGGTATAAAATGAAATATTTTCAAAGAAATGTTTTTTCTATTGTTGATGCAGGTATCTGAGGTAAATAACTTGGAATTGGGAACTTCACGTTTTTTAATCGGCTATTAACAATGAAACGAAGTCGTCCCATCTTCAAGTAGTTGAGATTTAGAAGAAATCAAGTAGCAAGACTTCAAGAATATGAGGTTTTGTTGGCTCGAGGTTGCGGATAATTTACTAATTTAAGTAATACACGTACGCGACCATTAACGATAACCTAACAACGAACCAAATACATGTATACGCAGATTCAATAAAAAAACATTTCTATTGTTTATATTTTTTTTAAAAAAAATTGATATTATAAAATAAAAATTCTAGTGATTTATAACTTGAAATCGAGCAGCGAACAACCTTCTTGCGGACCGGCAGGAAATATCAGAACACCTACACCGGTCCATGGACTGGCGTTTGAGAAACACAGGTCTGGACGGTTGAAATACACAGATCTGGACCACCAGAAAAAGTGAAAATATTAGGTGGAGGAAGTATGGTCTAGATTTTAAAATCTTAACACTAATGTAAGTCACAGAACAGGCGAAAATGACCATTTTAACTATACTGTATCAAGGAAGGTTAGAGAAGTCTAGTGACAAGACTATCAGTAAAGCACTGCATGACAGGAGAAGAAATTATTCGTTTGTTTTAATTTTTAATTTCGAGAAGACACCTGTAACAGATTAAGATTTTGCTTGTAACTTTATGGGACAAACTTGGACTTTTCCAGGTTTTTAAACAAATTATCCTGACCAATTATAAGTTTTGCAAATTTAAACTTGAAAAAGTTGAAAATTCTCTGTCATGATAAAGATGAACCATTTTTAAAATTTGATGTTTGATGAAGTTGACAATTTTGAAAGTTTGTCCTCGGAAAATTGTTATGGCGGATTCGACTCGGCACACCAGTATAGTTAAATTCTTTTGCGGGTGCAAATGGATCACATCTCATTTATTGCGCGGTGCGACCTCATCTGCCATGTTGGGTGCACCGGGAGTGTAGGAGGGTGTAGGAGGTGCACACCCGGGGCGCGGGGTGTAACCAGTCGATTTACGAACGTAGGGTGCACCCACTTCGCGGAAGTATGCATCATTGCCCAGCCGGATGGTACGAGTGCAGAAACGTACACCCGGTGTACACTGGTCTGCCCAGTCGAATCCGTCATAATGACAAATTCGACTGGGCACACCGGTGTAGTGCAATCATCTTGCGGGTGCAACCTGATCATGTGTCATATTATTGCGCGGTGCAAGCTCATGACGTCGCAGGGGCATCACACCACGTTTTTCCAGGCGAACATGTGAGTGCAGATCGTCTGCCCAAGCAGCACCAATTTCGGAAAGAACCATTCAGGAAAGAACAGCAGACGAATTTGAAGAAAACAGACGAAATATAATAATGGCGGATTCTACTGGTGCAAAAAATCTGCACCGGTTACTACGTTTTATTCGGCTGGGCAATGGTGCATACTTCAGTGAAGTGGGTGCACTCTACCTTCTGTACTCGACTGGATTATTAATGTATTTAAATGAAATTAATTCATTTAATAATTCGCTTTTTTCTGAATTTGATACATTTTATATCTATATTTTTGTATAATAAAAAAATGATTAAAGTGTAATGATTAAACTTTAATAAAAATTATATTAATTTATGGCCAAATAAATTTACAGTCAATTTATATGATGTTTTGTGAAATGTGAAAATTACAAATTTAAAGAAAAATCGTGCTTTTTCCTTCTTTTGAAACATGCATTTTGAAAAATCTGTCATTCTTATTCAAAATAATCAATTTTTGTTCAATTTTTTTTTAATGTTAAACATTACAGTTGGCTAGTGGAGTTGCCGACATTGGACCGGACAATGAATACCCTCATCCCAAGAGACACGGTACTATAAAAGTAGTGGTCAATGGTCAATTTTTTAGCAGTTCTCTTCACAGTATATAACATCTGAATCTTTCAAAGTATACAGAAATTACTTATCCACTGTGTAATTCGAGCATAACTTTCAAGTATTCTGTCTTTTCTGCCAAAAAAATACTTAAAATATATTTGACCCCTCGGACATTCTCCAAAATTCTCTTTACAGTATTATTTTCCAAATTCTCAAATTTCTAGAAATTTCCCTTCAGTGGCCGAGGAGGATTCTTTACAAACATAGAAGAAATCTCACGAAAAATATGGATTTTGGAAATGACTTATATCATTTCCAAAATTTTCACAAAAAAAATAAAACATTTTCTACAAAAATGCTTCATTTTCTTGCTATTTCAGCAAAGTAAATCTAAATTTCCTAGAATAACTGTTTTGTTTTGCCAATTTCTATTAAAAAAATATTACGCTCGTTTAAATCAATAATAATGGTTTTAGGATTTCAATGAAAACTATTTTCTTAATTAATCGATATTAAACGCTTTTAGCGACGCCCGAGACATGTTAACAAAAGTTTATAATTTTTTTGGAAAATTCATCAAATAGAACTATGATCTGCATCAAAATTTCGTTGAAATGGACATAACTTACCATAAATGAACTTAAAAATAAGTAACTGGACCAGAACACCCTAATAAGTGTTGCCTATATAATGTTTACTAAATTTGTAAATTTCCAGAAGGTGATGAGACAGAGCAGGACATGTTACTAATGCATGGTTTAGTATTTCGTCCACCCGAATACGAATTGGTCATAATCGGACCTTCTAAATAAAGGGCAGTGGTCAGGGTCACGTGCTTAACCCCTATTTTCCCCATTAGCTAGTGGAGTTTATGTCGGTTCCAAAGAAACACAGGGTACTATAAATGATGTGGTCAGTGGTCAATTGTTTACCATTTCTCTTCTTAAGACTCAAAGTATATGCAAGTGTATATACAGTGTACTGAATATTCTCAAGCGGATTGTTTGCCAGTTGACAGTAGTCCAGAAATTTCGGAGTCTTTTTAGTAAATCTTTAGTTTCCTTTTCTTCATACTTTTATGCAGAAATTATATTAAAAACTGTTGGTAGCAGAGGGGCGCTGTTCCTTCGCTTGGGCCACCAAGCAGTTGAAAAACTAGATCCAGGCTCTCAAAAACTCCATGTGATGAATAAATCTTTTATTCATTAAAGGTACTCACTGTTTTCAACAATAACAGGGTTCACTAACAACCATGGCTGAGCATACATGGCTGATCCATAAAGAAAACAAAGGCAGTACCCTTGGGTCAAGTTGCCTAGCTGGCAGCATCAGCAGATCAAGAATGAACACTGTCATAACAAAGGCAAGATGGTGCCTTAAAAAAGGTAAACTAAATCCTAACCCCACACTAGGGTCAGGTGCAGAAGGCAGACAGGTCACCAGTCCCAACCAGGACTAGACATAGGTGCAAAAACAAATAAGCAGAAACTAAACACAATAGTGCCACCAACTGGTGGGGCAAAGCACCATGAATACAAAAATAAGATAAAACCCTAACTAGGGTGGCTTGAGATCCTACAAAAGGCGGTATATAACAGAAAAACCGATTTGTAATACGAAGATCTCGTTAAGGCATCAAAAGGGTCAAAAGGAAGGATCTCAGCACAAACACAAACAACATGAAGGGTGCCCACACATATAGGGTTAGAAAGGATAGGACTTCTACACGAAAGGGATCAAGGGGAGGGTCATGTAAAGCACATAGGCGCTCTCTGCTCCCGGTCGTTACCCTATTTGTGTTCTTTTGGGCACGAGCCATGCTACCCTCCGATGAGGATAACATTTCCATCCTACCATCTCCCCATAATTCCATAGCTACTAATTCACTGACTTCGCCACAATTCAACGCAGGCTCTTACTCACCAAACTCCACTCACATACACACTCTGGCTACCCCCAACGACTTTTTCTACGACTCGCTCTCACACTCACCAGTCGTATCACTGCTCCGATGTGACAACGGCTTAGAGACCAGCACATCAGGACATGGATTAGTCTTACATGTAGATGAGGAACAGGACCCACTAGCAAGGGTACAACCGCCTGACTAGAATCTAGTTAGTGGAACGCGAGACCCGAGTACCTTCAACTCAAACAACAGATGTCGCAAGTTGGACGGGAGCTTACACAGCTGCTAGAGGACATAAATCAGGATGAGAAAGTAGCTGTACCAGACCCGCACCCCCTTCAGCTGCAGCTGTCGCAAATGCTGCAAGAGCAGCGACAACTCGATGATGGCTGCAACTCGCCGCAGCGACAACTCAATGATATCCGCTACTCACCGCAGCGACAACTCGATGATTGCCGCAAATTGCATTAACGACCGGGTTGTGCATTTAAGCCACACCAAGTGCTGTGGATGGGAAAATTCCATGCTGCAACAACATCACAACAACTGAATGACAGTCTCACGGACATCATAGAGGACATCCATCGACAATGTGCAACACCTACCACAGGGGCACAACCTACCAGACCATTCCCACGACCACGGCAAGGAAACCAAAGGCAGCAACCACAATAAAATTGATTTAACGGTAACGAAGCAAGCAGACTGCAAAAGATCTACCATATCACCCAGTAAAGGCCTTAAGGGAAGTAAATGGCCAAACAGCTACAAGGAGACAATTCCAGCAATGGATCTAGAAACTCACTTTCGTGCCACATGGAGTGCCTAGGCCTTTAACCCATACAAGCCACCACCATCATTTCAACCCATCAAAGCTGCAGCCGAGGATGACTACCTACTGTACCGCAAATCCCCTCAGGAGCTGCAACAAAGGATAAAAACAATGTCAAACTCAACACCAGGCCGTGATGGTGTGACATACAAGATGATAATAAAGTTTGACCCTGGATGCCATATCTTTAGTGCTTTGATGAGAAAGTGCATTTTGCTTCAGGACATTCCAGCATTTTGAAAAGAAAGCACCACAATCCTCATTCACAAAAAGGTGAATGAGGACTGCAAACGAGTATGTTACTTAGCCAAAGTCAACCATGCTGTCCAATTGTTGCAATCTGCAAATCTTGCCATAGTGGAAACCTCCCACAAGGACCTCTCTTCAGTGGTCCTAAGGAAGACCCGGAACGCAGTATCCTTAATGGCTCAATGGCTGGAGACTTCCGACATTACTCTAGAGATGTCCAGGCGCTATGAAGTACAGCTCGAATGTGCACCAGGCGTCTAGAAAGGATGTTTCCAATCAGCTGGGTCCGGAATGCGGAGGAAAGAACGAGCTGTCAATCAACAAGAATGCAGTGCAGCAAAAACATTGCCGGTAAATCTGCTTAACGATCCGTGAAGTCCTATGTCAGCACTTTGAAAACAAGTTGCTGACCAAAAGAGACCAAGACAAGGTGATGCAGCGTGCAACGAAAGCAAAAGCATCAAACAATTTCTTGAAAAGTGGCTCCTTTACCCGCTTCTGCGATTGGTGCTTCGTTCACTGAGCCCGCCTCAACCTGCTGCCATTAAATGGGGCACAACGCTTTCGGGCCAACAACGACAAAAAATGTTGAAGATGCCAGAATCCGCATGAGACACTGCTTACGTGCCCAACCACTGCATGCGGAATGCTGATGCTTATCAACGTTGTCAAAACAGCATCCTAACGAAGCTTGCTAAAGCAGCCCCGCCTGCAAAGGTTGAGCAGTCCAGCAACAGAATGGACCCAAATCATCCTTGTCTACGCCCAGATTTGGTAGACTTCAACAGGGAAAAGATGGAGAAATCCATTATCAATGTCACCTTACCCTTCTAAGTGATTACAACTGCTTTTAGCACCGCCAGAGAAGTGAAAGTCCAAAAATACCTACTGCTCAAAACCGTGCTGGAACCGGAAGGGTGGACCGTCTACCTCAACGCATTTATCGTTGGGTCACTGGGCTGCTAGGACCATGACAAACGAGATAGTGGTGAAGAAGCTGAAAATCAAAACGTATTACGCCCGACTAATGAGGACGCTGATGGTATCCGACACAATAAAATGGAGTAGGGACGTATACGTGCAACACATCACCAACCAGAAACAGTAATGACTTTAAACTTCAAAATCTTTAATCTCTGATATTTTAACAGAGTAAGGGATCATGTAGTCGCTTGGTCTCCAATTTACCAAAAAAACGAGACGAAAGTCTCGGAAAGATCCCAGATCCGGATCCACCTTTTACTTAAAACTATTCCCTTAAGCTGATAATTACAAGCACGCATCCGCAAACCATTTGGGTCACTAGCAGTAATCAAAAAATAAAGTAAAACTAACCTGCGTGACCCATTTTTTGACCCCATTTTTGGTCTTCTTCGGACCAAAAAAAGTCGTCCTTTTTGGAAGTAATTTTCTGTTCCTTATACGACCACATTTACTTGAAACAAAAATAACGTGTTACGAGGACGTCATTTTCTAGTCCTCATACGACCACATTTACTTAAAACAAAAATAACGTTTTACGAGGACGTCATTTTCTGGTCTTCATGCGACCACATTTATCTGATACAAAAAAACGTGTTACGTGGACGTCATTTTCTGGTCCTCATGCGACCACATTAAATTAATACAAAAATAATGTGTTACGAGGACGTCATTTTCTGGTCCTCATACGACCACATTTACTTGAAACAAAAATAACGTGTTATGAGGACGTCATTTTCTGGTCCTCATACGACCACATTTACTTGAAACAAAAACAACGTGTTACGAGGACGTCATTTTTTAGTCCTCATACGACCACATTTACTTGAAACAAAAATAACGTGTTACGAGGACGTCATTTTCTAGTCCTCATACGACCACATTTA
>JAQGAO010000180.1:0-43942 GCA_034697705.1 Ommatoiulus sabulosus | reverse complement strand
TCGACCCCCCTACCATATGGCATTTAGTTGCTGACTGTAGGGTACTGAGTTGAATTGAATTGAATTGAATTGAATTTATCAATTGGTGAATTTTTTCAAGATTTACTATTTTTTTTTATAAAATCACGTTATTTCGTGATTTTAATTCTACACAATATCACTTTTAACGAATCTGTACATACTGTAATTTATTCTCTGCTGATCAACGTACTTTAATACGGCCACGGCCTCGCTCACCACGAGGCGTGAGATGCCAAAACCACTCAGCGCCATCTATGGAGATGCGTGTCAAAAGTCAGGCGAAAATCGTGCCGCACTCCAGCCTTCTTTGCAGTTATGCCTCAAGATAGACACATTTTATATTTTGCTCAAATGGACGACTATTTGGGCAAAGGGGTGCACTAAATCTCAAGCTCGTCTGGCTCACACCTGTTTTGTTCGCAGCGCACTCTAGCTCACTTTGAGCTTAAGTAACACAACCCTAAGAGTATCGGCCCTGTGGAGCTTTTTTTTCTTCTTTCTATAACAATTTTTTCTGTCATCTTAAGTTATTTTCTGTTGTACTCCTCCTTCTTCGAGTCTCTAAAAATAACGACGAAGCTAACGAACGTTGAGCATTTTCTTCACACAAACAAACCCCCACTCGGTGCACTCTGAGGAGCTACTTAGGGACCTCCTGAACATCTAAAAAACATAAAGCATATGGAGATGGTGCGCAAGTAATAGTCCACTGTGAAGAATATTTGAATTGACTCCAAAACCTCAAAACCATCATTTCGAGATTGAAACGGACTTTTGGGCACACGAAACACCAGAAACTCAAAATTTCCCATTAAAATTCTATCAAATGGACTTAAATGCATCTAAAAACATAAAGCATATGGTGCGAAAGTAATAAACTTTTCTGAAAATCTATTCGGAAAAAATATTTGGATTGGCACCAAAACCGACCATTAATTTCGAGTTTGTACTGACAGACGTATTGGGCACATGAAACACCAGAAACTCAAAATTTGACATTAAAATTCGATGGAATGGACTTCTCTACATCTAAAAACATGAAGCATATAATAAATTCTCCCGAACATCCACTCGGAAGATTATATGAATTGGTACCAAACCCATAATTTCGAGTTTGAGACAGACTTTTGGACACACGAAACACCAGAAACTCAAAATTTGACATTAAAATTCGATGAAATAGCCATGTCTAGGCCTACATCTAAATACTTGAGACATATAGTGCGCAAGTATACTCCTCAGAAAATCCACTCGAAAGAATATTTGAATTGGAACCAATCCCATCATTTCGAGTTTGTGACAGATTTTTGGGCACATGAGACACCAGAAACTCAAAATTTGATGTAATAGATTTGTTTACATCTAAAAACATGAAGCATATTTTTTTCAAAAGATTTCCAAATCTCACACTTTTTTTTGACAAACAATATTTCAAAAGACTAAAGTTTTTTTGTTTAAAAAATGGTGCCACGCGGGGGCGCCGGCCATACACGGGGAAAGTTATATCTGGAAACTTGGCAATTTTAGGCGTGTTCGAAAAGTCAAGCGCATATTTCTGAGCATTTCACTAACCATGGCTTTTAAAAAGGAAAATTTCCAACTGAAAGTAATTAGACTTCATTTATAACTTATAATTGACAAATTAAAACATTTCAAATCTCGTGATTCACATTATGAAAAACAGAACTTTTTGAACATGCCGTATTTCCAGATATAACTTTCCCCGTGTATGGCAGGCTTTACCAAGCTTGTGCCTTTTACTAATGATTTTAGGGGCACATTTTGTTGGTTTGGTCCCGTCGCCAATTATGCACTGACTAGGGTCCTGGCTTAAAATTAGCCGTGTTTTACGGTCGACCACTTCCTGTTTTTCCCGATCAATTGGCAGCATTTCAGGATGACGTCCACAGCGCCATTTTCACTCCAAGCTAATCACCCGCATATAAACAAAGTTTTATGCTCGCCGCCTTAATCGATACTACACAAATAAACAGACGTGTTCTCGCCTTTATTCGGGTTACTACCAATAAAGCAGCATCCGGGTCTCCCGGCTGTTTCACTCCTGATTTGACAAATTTCAGTTTTTTTTGCGTATACAGCGAAATCCAGATATAACGAAGCTGTTGGCGATGCCAAAACTGGTTCGTTATATCCGGTTTGCTTTTCAGATACCGCAGTTTTTGAAACTGAAACGAAGTTTTGTCTGGATAATCCGCAAGGAAAACACATACCACACCCCCGCATCAGAAGTGTCACAACTAAAAATCTTCAATTTCTCGCGTTGTTGAGTCTAGCAAAATGAGTTCACTGCCGTTTTCAGTAAGAAACGACTCATAGTTTTCTTTTTTATTGGAAAACAGTCCAAATTCTGAAGAAAAAAACATATATTTTCAGCTAAAGGACAGTATATTGTCACTTTTATCATGCATTGCAATGCAATACCAAAATGAAATGTTTTTTGTCACTTAATTCTGAAGCTGCATGGTATGCGAGATGTTATATCATATTCAGAAAAACAAGAGCCACGCACAATGACAACACTAAAATGTTAAAAAACGAGTCTTGGAGAAACATTTTTTTTTATGTAAATATTTACAGCTTTCTTTTTTATCGGAAAACAGTCCATGTTCTGAAAAAAAAAACAAAAAAAAAAAACAAATAGAAACCACGGAGGCAGTACGAGCTGCAACTTTACTAGTCTCTTCATTGCTTGCTCCGTGGCCAACCAAGATCTGCCTTTTTTTACCGGCGTTCTTGTGAATGCTCCGATCTTGTGCATCAGTAAAAACAGCAAAGGCAGCGATACAGAAGCCTCTCTTTTTTTCTAAGTTATTCTGTCTTTTGTTCGCAGGCACCGCAGACACCAAGATCTTCCGCAACTGGCCAGGCAAGATGGGCAAACTCTACCGTGGCATTGCCAAGCTGGTTTACATGACACCGGAGGATGGCGCCCAGTCGGTGCTGTACGCGGCGCTTAGCGGTGAGCTGGACACGCAGTCGGGCAAGTGCGTCAGCGAGTGCAAGATCAACGAGCCTGCCAACCTCAGCCGCATTGACACCCTGTTCGGAGAAAGACTCTGGGTTAAATCGGAAGCGGTGCTCAAGGCCAAGGGATTCGGACTGGTCCTAAAAGACGACGACGAAGAAGATGAGTGATTACCCATGTAAATAATCTATTGTCTTTCATTTTTTACCCGATCCAGCGTTAAACGTGATTCTCAATTGCAATACCTACTGAAATCTATCCACTCTGATGAGCGGAAGGAACCACAGTCGTGGACACCTAAAGAGGGCAGCATCGATAAGTCATTCAGCAGCACATATGCCTGATCAAAGCAAAAATTACCAAATTGAAAGCTGTAACCGGGCTTCGAGGCTAGGACTTCGTAAGCGTAAGCAACTAATTTTGTAATTATTTCTTTCATCGTCAAATACACTGATCAATGACGTTCCAAGCCACGAACGATATTATCGATCATAACAATCATATCCATCTTCGATGGCTGATGCATAAAGATTTACAAAATGTGCATAATTTTTTTTTATTTAAAAAGGCCATATGAGTAATCGTTGAACTTGATATTCAATATCAAAATAACTGTTATCAAAAAAAAATTAATTTTCAAAGTAAAATAACTTAAAAATTTATATCACGGGCAAAATTACTTCGCGAATTTTACGAAAAAAAGAGCCCCAGAAACGACAGTCTAATAATCAAGATCTTAGATTAATCAGAGCATAAAAAAACATCTTTATCAGCATGCTCGTTTTTGGACATAACATTTTTCAAATTCATCAATTCAGCCCTCATCTCAACACAGCTCATGAGGTGTCCACGACTAGCCCAGTTTCCTTCGATGGCTGACATTGTGATCTCTCATGGAGACAGATAAACCATTCATAGGATTCTTCCAAGTCTTGACCAACTCATCGTATCTGTGGACTTTAGTGGGCATTGCACGTAGTAGCCTTAGGGGTGGGTACGGGAGGAAGGGAGGGAGGGAGGGAGGGAGGGAGGGAGGGAAGGGTGGGTGGTGGGATAACAAATAAATGCTCAAAAATGATGTGACAATTAAGAGCAAAGTTAAAACTTTTAATTTAGATGTTTTGTTTTCAGAAATGAAGTAGTATTAGTTGAAGCATCCCATTTTTAATAAAACCAGAAGTTTTAATCTGTTCAATCCTAAAAATGCTCCCCCGTTGCTAGGGGGCGCTGTTTTTCCTACAATGCAACTAACTTCTTTAGAAAATCATTGTAGCATTTCAATAAAAATTTCTTTTAGTGATAGCTGCTAGTGTTCACTTTGAATTTTTGTTCCAACATTGAAGATATAATTTCTATCAGAAAATAAACTCCAATTTGTAATGATGGCACTGGCAGATTATTTAAAGTAAAACAGCAGTCTTCAAAACTTCTGTATAACTTCAGCAAAATATAATTTATATTCAATACAAGTTAATGCATGCATTGAATAAAAAAATACTACATCTTCAGTACACATAACCTATTGGAAAATTAACAATTTGTTATTACAAAAGCTACATAGCTGCAACTTTTAAGTGCCATTATGTACAAAGCCATCGATGTTTGTAAGTAATCATCTTTCGATCATAGACAACATCAAAAACTATATTCAAAAAATTTATTTTAAAAAGAAATCTGACTATAAAGGGCAAATAAATAATGGATTCCACGGCTGAATATCAAGTAGCCGCAGCAGTCAGCGGCTCCATTTGAAAGGTCTCCAAGTGAAACCTGGCAGTCAGCTGTTTCGACACGTTTTTTATGGCGAAATAGCCAAAACATAGTTCGCTAACAATGAATGAAATCATTATGATGTTTGCGGCACGCTCCATGGGCAAGATGAGCGCAAATTCATTGAGTAGTAGAAAAGCCTGCAAAGGCAGCTGAAGAAGCAAGGTCAGTAGCCAAAATCCGGCCAACTCTGGAATCTGCAGATGAAAAGAGTAGAAGTTGTATAAAATTGGCGTCTATGAGCTAACTCGGTAAGTATAATTGTAATAAAAAATGGTCTAATCACCATTTCTGATAGGTTTCCTAAATATCCTAGGTACAGTCGTACCATTTCCACTAAAGACGTCACCACCAAGATGGCTATCACCACCACCCGGTAAAGTGGGTGCAGAAAATCGTACTGTTAAGAGTAGATACATCTTAAGTTGCATTTTACAAATATGTCAATATATTATTTATATTAATATATACATTATTACAATATAAAGTCTTGCATGGAAAAAAAATCAAAGATCATGAATATTATAACTTGAAAATTTGCAATTTAAAAAAAAACCCGGGTAGACACAGACCCGGCTGTGCCGTAATGGTTTGTTCGTGAATACTTTTGGGCATAATACCTGGTAAGTGGGTAACTCACAGCACGGTATACGAAAGACCAGTATGGTGACTCCGCCAACTTTTACCTAGCCATGAACTTGCAGCGCCACATGGTGACAGTGATGTAGATATATCCTATCGATAATCGGATATATCGATTGCATTATTGTACTACCCTGAGAGATTCTGAATGATGTGGACTACGATCGTAGTTCTAACTGAAGTTCTAATCGACTAGCATTATATACAGCCCAGCATATGCCCGAAAGAGGACATTTTTAAATATTTTAGTATGATTGCATGTTTTTATTTCCAAAAATATGTCATTTTCACCCCCACGTGGTGCAAAGGGGAGGCGGGCTAGTGGGTCAGTGACTGATCTGGGGTATGCGGCCCACCTTCCTCTACACGATGGTACGTCATTTACCCCCATATGATAAATCCCCCTGGAGTTATAAGACTTTGAATGGTCTACACTTTTTCGTGTCACGAAAATGTCTGGGAATGTACCCGTAACGAATTTAAAGACGAATTCACGTCAAATTCACGTAAAAAAAAGATGCTATCTCTAGTAGTTGTTCAGACTAAGTTAAAAAGTTTAGAGTTATGCAATTCAAAAACAGGAAAACAAATCAAAAACAAAGATGATTAGCCATAAGCGGCTATTCGAAGGACCACATCTCCAATGAAATTTCCTCATTATTTGCACTTATTAAGGCCAATTTTTACCATGCAAAGCAGCTTTATGAATTTTATAAAATGTTGCATGATTCTCACATTTTTATTCCAATTTAAAGAATATCAAAGACCAATTTTTTGCGGGATTTACCTGTATTCCAGCACTTAATTTCATGAAAGTTGACATTTTTTGATTTATTTACTGGAGAACTTAAATTTTTATATAAAAAAATTATCCCTCTACTGCATACCAGAATACAAACAAATAGTATTTCAATGGGAAAATAGAGCTCGAAGTTAGACTCCTACGTACATTATAATTGTATGTCTTAATTAATTCGTAACTTTATACAGTAAATCAACTTTTCAATGTCAATTTCATATTACTTCACAACATCGATATATACATTGTAGTTCAAAAAGTTCAACATTTTATTTTTTCTAAAACTTATTAGAGTGCTAAATTCTAGACATAAGATTTAGCATCCCACTGCTTGACATCTTGCCAGATGTTGCCATGGTTACCGTTCGCATACACTGTTTCCATGGCAACCGAATCGAATCTCCTAATTTCTATGCGCGATCTGATCAAGACAGGCATGGTAAGACAGAAAAAAAAAGCAGAACTCGACATTATTAAGTTTTTGAAATATGGAAAGGCATCCATACCTTCAAGCAGAGCATTATCACGCTGATAATTAACCAGAACGGGAAGTAATATACGTTGAAATATAAAGACACCTGCAGTGGCAAGTTCGAAGACGATTTCTGACCGAATGGGTTGCCCTGTCGGTGGCCAAACGGTCCTCGCCTGCTTTCATCTTCATCAAAAATGTGAACTCCAGGAAAAATAGTGTCTGTGAGCGTGTTGACAGCGCGTTGCATGGTGAACTTTTCACCAAAATATAGATTTCATGGATTCCAAACAAGACGAATTCGAGTCACCCTGTACACAAGCAAGCGACAGTGATTACAGATAAACTAGCGAATCTTGAGATTTCATTACTCGGCATTGAGCACCTGAAAAATTCTAATATACAAATTCATACTTTGAACGATTAAAGATTCTTTATTTACAGAGATTCAACCAAATCTATGAATCAAAAATATATTTATTTGAGTAATGAAAAACTGATCATGTGGATTAAACGCGACAACTAAGCTGGTAACACGGGTCGGAATTAGGGAATTTTTCGAATTTATAATATAAGTTATCATTCAACATTACAGAAATCGAATAATTATAAATATTTGTTTTCGTTTGTAGTATTTTAATGTAGACGTCGAGCATTCCACCAATCAAAACACTATTTTTAAGTTTAATTAGTTCAATTTTAAGTGATTAATACGCGGTAGCTCGTATCTGGTCACATTTGTTAGAACAACAAGGAACAAGCACAGTGGAACAAGTTTTGTGGCAAATGTCTGCCGATTGATTGATGCTGTTTTGTCGTCTTTTAAACTCGTTTCCATGTAAAAAACACGAGAAGGACAAAAGGTAAATACCTATTTAACCAAGATTTTCTAGCATGTGTATTAGTTCGCTTAACTGGACGATCTTTGCAAGCGTCCATCGCCGGTTCCCGTCTGGAATGAAGGAGTTGAAAATAAATTTTTTAGGCGGCAAATTTTAATCGTTTTTTAATGACCGTGAAGTAAACAAATGAGCCGGACGGCCTTGTCATTGCGTTGCACCGGCTAATTATAGCCATGATGTGAAAATTGAACGATTGAATTACGTGAAGGCTATTGTTTCATAATGATGCCAGAACCGAATATTTTAGGCATAAGGCTCCCAGCTTGAGTCACAGCTGGAATCGCACATTTGTCGTTCATTCGATTTTTCAACGTCAATATTTTGTTTGGGAAAACGAATTTGTAAGGTATTGTGATGCATTTTTTTTTTTAATGGACAATGACTAGCTCGAAGGACATGCATCCTATTGAACGCATATTTTCTCAGCTTTATTAATTCAGAGGCATATAATCCTGGTCTCCCGGTGAACGCTACAGCGTAATCCTTCATGACCTCTCGATCCTAACTAGCGGGGTTCGCACCCCGGTCGAGACCGGTGATAAATTTGAGGATGTGCAAAATTCTCTAAGTGTGAGATTCTCTTACGAATGAGAGTTTAACTTTAAACCGAGGCCCCGTGTAGATCCCGTTTGATCACTGCACATTAAAGATCCCTCATGGGAGGTGGAAGTCCCCCTTCGTAGGGGAAATTCCCAGGTTACAGTAGGTGACGCTGGCATATCCCCTGGCGTTGGTGTTTAGCTCTCGTATATGCAGAAATAGGCCAACGTTAAAAATCCATAAACCAACAAACATAACGAATTCGATTTGGCTTCGTTATATCCGGTTTTTATCCATACAGAAAATAAAGCTGCGGTTATAAAACTGAAATAATTTTACCCGGATTATTAAATCCGCTAATGCAAGGAGAACATACAGGGTGTCCCAAAATGATCTGACTGATAAGAAAAAAGTTATTAAAAATCAATAAATACAGATAGAATCAAGCAGTTTTTACCAGTGTGTAGAAGAACTGAAAAAGTTTGTACTGGTAGCGTCGAAGGCGCGAATGCAACAATCACTCCAGAGATTCTTGACAATGTCTGGCGAAAGGTTGAATACCGTTTAGAGTTTAGACATATTACGGACAACAAAGGGTGCGCATGTTGAGATTTAAATTTGATTCAAATTTGAGTTCATGTACCCAATGGTGAAAACCGCTTGATTCTATCTGTATCCATTGATTTTTAATAAAATTTTCTTATCCGTCAGATCATTTTGGGACACCCTATATTTCCAAAACCATTTTTATTCCAAAAAATGCATTTATGAAAATATTCACTAAAAATATATGCTTTGTATTTTCTAAAGCTTTTTTTTCGATGTGCGTACCCTAGGACGGGGGCATGAAACGAGTTCGTACTATTTAAAGCTAAAAATAAATTTCTCCGAAACGTATTTTCATAAACATTTTTATTCCAAAAAATGCATTTATGAAAATATATTTCTAAAACTTTTTTTGGTGTGGCTCTTAAAATGAGTTCGTACTCTTTAAAAGCTAAAAAATAAGTTTCTCCGAAATGTATTTTCAGAAACATTTTTATTCCAAAACATGCATTTATGAAAATATATTTCTAAAACTTTTTTTCGATGTGGCTCTTAAAATGAGTTCGTACCCTTTAAAGCTAAAAAATAAGTTTCTCCGAAACGTATTTTCACAAACATTTTTATTCCAAAACATGCATTTATGAAAATATATTTCTAAAACTTTTTTTTCGATGTGGGTCTTGAAATGAGTTCATACTATCATAAATTCGTATAAAGCGAGTTCTTCTTAATGAGGTTCTACGTATTAAGATTCCGAAAGGTCGAAACACAAACTTATCGTTGAAAATGTTAATCCTCTCCTCATTTTGAATGAAAAACTTAAGAAGCAAAAACCAGGCACTCAATTCTGCGTTCATCGAACACAGATATCACACACACACAACTACAGCATTCCGTGCCATCCTTTCGGGGCTGTCTGGCAAACGCTCAAGCCCGGGGTACAACTAGCAAAAAAAAACCTGAATTTTGGTTGCATTCACCTGCCAAACGTTGCTAATTCTGGCCAAAATCTCATTGATGATGAGCAGAAGGCTGAGGAGGAAGGTGTTATTGGCCCGAGAAATGTTTGGAAAAGAATTCTCTTCTGGCGTGTTACACTTTAAATTGCACGGATGATGCAAAGACGTGGGGAGGGGGGTGTTGGGGGACCCTGCATTTTTCTCCCCAATTTCGCAGCCGAACTCTCCGGCCAAGGGTGAGTGGATCAGCCAACCCCCATCGAGCGAAAGGGTACCACCACATTCCAGCCACTTCCGACTGACCACCGCAGCATGTGCGCTGCATGCGGGAATCGGGCGCGGGGGTCAACGGGGCCTGGAGGGGTCGTTGACCCCTCCGAATACCCGCGTCACTAACTTAATTGGAGCAGGGACCTGGAACACGAGGATTTGGAACGTTCCAGGTTTCGCCTGGAACATGTGCCTCATGCTGCGCTCATCTATGGTGCGCCAATCTCTGGAGATGGTTTTAGTCAAAATTTTTGCAATTAAAGCCCAGTTGCATTAATTGGAGTTTGCAAGAACTTACGGTTTACTGCATGGTTACTCGAGGTATTTTAAAGAGGGTCTGTCAGTGATTCGATGCTCATGGAAATTTCTCGAAGATAGTTGTATGGGTTTTTAATATCTACGATGTCTTTCCCTGACCTAAGGAAGGGGGTAGTTTTGTAGTGTCGAATGTCCAATTATGACCGATTATTTGACCAATTATATCCGAAAAAATGTCTGATTAAATGTAAGATTAAATGCCCGAAAAAAAATGCTCGATTACATTTTCCAAAAATACGCCCGATTTAATTTTCGTAAAACAGGTAATTTTTGTTAATGGCGTAATCAATTTAAATTCTGATGACGTCATCAAGTACACTTTGACAAAATTATTAAAAAAAATTAGTGACGTCATTCATAAGTTTTTTGATGATTACGTCATTGCATACAAATTCTGATGATGACATCTTTCATTAACATTCGGATGACGACGTTATTTATTAAATTATGATGATGCTGTTATTCAGACAATCATGTTATTCCGATAATGCTAAAAATCGGGAATTTGCTTCATTAATTAAATGTTAAATATTAGCGAATAACCTTTAATCCCAAAGTAGAAAAGTGAATTCTGCTTTTCTTTATACATGTATTTGCAACAAAAACCACAACAACAACAAAAACAGTCCCATTACTCAGTTTTTAATTTAACAAAATGGATCGTGGTATGGAACGCCTTTTATCTTTGGGTAAAATGTCATTTATAATTAAGGGATATTTATTATCTGATGGGGTAAATTCTAGATTTGTGACATTTTAGGTGTCAGGGTTCCACACAACCTTAAAATTAAGTTTGCTGCTCCATATTTTTGGTAGGGCTTTCACCACATTCTTATGGCTGCCAAAATTCCATTTTATAATCCAATTCACCGAATCATTGTACATTGGAATATTCCATGCTACTATCCTCATGCCTTTGTTTGTTGCTATGAAATCCGCTTAAGATAAAGCGACACAAATTTCTTACGACTGACGATTTCGAATATCTAGGTGTAAATATCTCTAATAATCTTTCCTGGAATCATCATTAAACCAGCATTATTAGGGCAGCAAACCAACGCCTGAGATTTACTCAAGTGACGCATAGGAAGGAGCATTCCCCTGAAAATGGGCGAGAATTATACCCCTCCCTCCTACCATATGGTAGTTACATTATTTGCTAACTGTATAGTGTACTGAGTTGAATTGAATTGAACATCCATTTCGACATCCCATTATATATGTCAATGTTCAAAAGCAACATATACAGTAATACATGTATTCTTACAAGTTAGTCCATGAGGGTCTTTTGGACGAGGAGCCTGTTTGTGGGACAGGCCAGCAGCAAAGAGACAATGAGCTGCAGTAATGCCTCCATTAAGGCCATTCAAGAGCCAAAAAGCTCTTCAGCAAACAAAAAAAGACAACTCTGTTAGCTCATTATTCCCAGTTTGTGAAAATTGTGAGATTCTTGAGAAAATGGCCGTATTGGGGTCAGGCTGCATAGGCAGCAGGCCCCCATTCTGCAGCCTCACTTTGCATTTTGAGCGTTTAATTGTTTTATTACATGCTACTTGTTGCCTCTCAATGGAAGTCTGAAGATGCCCAAAAAAAATACTATACGCAAAAAAAGACAACAGAAAATAGTGTAAACGTGATCGACGTTGCGCGCATGCGCGGCTTTTAAACTACACCGTTTGCATCGTGAGAAAATAAATCGTCATGCCATACATTCAATTAGCGGAAAAGAAATATGCGTGCCAAACATTAACTTCGGTATGGCTTCCTGAATATTAATGCAAAAGGCTAGCTAAAGTTACGACCCAAAAAACGTTTACTTACGCCCATATAACGTTCGTAAAGAGTATGTAGGGTGAGGCACGAGTCGGTTCTGAGCCAATCAAAAATGCAGTAATTGCTATCCTAGTCCAGCAAGAAATTCAGACAGATCCATGTCAAGATGGCCAAGGATAGATCTCAGGAAAGCTCACAAAACTGCCTTGTTGGATCGAATCAAAAACACTCGTATTCATTCCACAATCTCAACTGTCAATTTTTGAGACGAAAACTGGTTTGATTTAATAATTAATTGATACAAATGTAGCCGAATTTTAACAAGTCGATGCCGCGCTAAATTGATTGACTGTCATCTGCTCAATTGGACGATTTGAACCAAACCGGAAAGATATGTAGAAAAATCCAAACTGGCGGCCATCTTGGGAGGTTCAAAATGGAGTCAAGTTGCAAGCGTCGATTTTTAGTGCGAGTTATTACGTACGAACCGATAGATTTGAGCTAGTTTTTGGTAGAAGTTTGAAACTATAGAATATTATTTAATATATGAAAATGGAAATTAATAGCCATGTTGCGATAGTTCAACTTAATAATTGATTAATCTAAAATTGCTTTAACAATTTGATAAATTATCCTAATGTTCAACGCCCTTTAATCTTAATTATTAAGAATCTTCCTAAAGTAAGATAAAATTGAAAATATTTTTTCTATAATTTATACTATACATATTTCACTCGTTGGAGAGTCAACAGAGATAGATATTCAAAAGAGCTAATCTAAAAAACAAGTGTTCACAGTTCCAAATATTTAGATGAAGTCTTGAAGAAATGATGCAAATTACACATAGATATAAATAATTACACATTTCGTCTTCAATGTTAAATGTTCAAAGTTTAATGTTCGTCTTCTATTTTAAAGAATTCTGAAGAATTCAACGAGTATTTTTGATTTGATCTAGTAAGAATTCTCCAAGACGGTGTCAGATTTCGCCTTGACCACATAGACAAGTCATGTCTGAAATTTTGAAAAAAATATGAAAAACATGCTACACTGACTGAAACACCTGTTCTTTACTGAATTAACCTATTAAACGGCATAACGTCCCAAATAAGAAATGCTGTTATTTAAATAGGTTGGTCTCCTAACCATAAATAAAATAAGTTAACATAACATGAATACGAAAAATATGACTATTTCAGAAGATTAAAATAAATTTAAAAAAATACAATGGCCAGCTTCATATATGTTGAAAGATGAAAACCATGAACTCAGTTTGTGTTCACTACAAAACTTTGCAAACTATGTTGTACGGTGAAGCCCATCATCACGTGAAAAAAAAAGTGCCGCATTCAACCTGTCCTAACATTTCCATAAAATACATTAACAAGTTAATTTGACTCGCTATCGTAAACTGTCGAAAATCACGCTCATTAATTGTCATGGGGAGTTAACGGCTAAATTGTGTTTGCATTTAACTGGCAACAGCTTTTACCTCCGCTTTCCGCCATTAATAACTCCCATGGCTTTCGCTATGACAATTTTTGCCAAAAAACTAGCCGGTTTCGATTTACAAATTGCACGATTTTCAAACCGGTTTCGATGCAATCTTTCGGCTATCCATTGACTTTACCATTTGACTATTTCCCACCTTCGTACACAAGTTTGCCATCATGTTTACTCGATACTAATGCAAAATTTGAGATAGTAAAGATTTACGTTTCACCCTGTAGCCTCCAGTGCCAAAACAGTGATTTGTATGGAACGACATGATGCTAGGACATCAATGGGGATCCTTGACTCTATATGAGCACACATCCAAAATATATCTTTTGAAATGCATTTTCAAACATGCATTTGCTAATAAAAATGATTATTGAAATGCATTTGGAGCAAAGCATTTATAGCTTTTAAATTTTATTTAAATGTAATTTAAAATATACTTACGATTAAATGTAGATTGGAACATTCAACGAAATTTCTAAGAGCACCGGCTAATATATTTAAAAATATAATATTGATATCCCACAATAAAAAGAAATGCATTTTAAAACATGTATAACTTGGAATGTTGTATTGTAAAATACATTTTGCTTTATTAAAATTCATTTCGAAATGCATTGACTAGATTACATTTTGAAAATGCATTTTAATAACGTAAAATGTATTTTGAAATGTATTGCGTTGTTCCAATCTAAACATTTTCAAATGCATTTATGAAATTCCTTTCTTTTCGACGCATTTCTGAATAAAAATGAAATTTAATGACGTAAAATGTATTTTGCAATGTATTGCGTTGTTCCATTAAGCTAATGCATTTTTGAAAAAGTTCTTTCTTTTCGACGTATTGTTGAGTGAAAATGCATTCAAATGATGTCAAATGTATTTTTAAGTGAATTGCCAAGTTCCAATGCACAGTATAACTATTTTCAAATGCATTTTTAAAATTCTTTTCGACGTTCATGTATTTCTTAATGAAAATTCATTTAAATGACGTAAAATGTATTTTGATATAAACACATTTCAAATGCATTCAAATGCAGACGTACCGGTACACGTATTGTGAAATGAACTACATTGCAATGTTCCAATATAAACACATTTTCAAATACATTTTTGAAATTCTTTTCTTTTCGAGTATTGCTTAATGAAAATTCATTTAAATGACGTAAAATGTATTTTGAAATGAACATTGCAAAGTTCCAATATAGACACATTTCAAATGCATTTAGAAATTACTTTATTTTAGACGTACCGGTACATGTACTGTGGAATGAAAATGCATTTAAATGTCTTTACATGAATTTTGAAATGAACTTTGCAATGTTCCAATCTAAACACATTTTCAAATGCATTTTGAAATTACTTTCTTTTCGACGTATTGTTAAATGTTACTTTTTTTCAATGCATTATTGAATCACTTGTGAGCTTCACAGTAATCCTAAACTACCTTCAGAAACTGAAATGGTGGAAAAGCCACGTGTATAGTATATATTTGACACAACCCTTATTTCTTGGAAAGCAAGCCATCAGAGGAGTTTTTTCGAAGCTAGATTTTATGGCTGCTTAAAAATGGCTGATAAGCAGTCTGACGCAATCACGCATGCGCAGGCCATGTGCGTTTAGAATTTCAGCATTTCCGGTGTACGATCATCAGCCAAACGTTGACACCCCCACCATCAGCTGAAGCGTGTCACTGTGAAGTAAAGAGTAAATCTGATGGTTGGCATAGTCGTGCATTTCGGCCTTGATTATCAGCAAACAAACCATTTGACCATTGACCTACGACCAGTGGAGCGCTATATCGCCGGACCCGATTTCCGTCCTTGTCACGTTCTCCATGGGCTACCTTTCCAGTCGATTTACAAACTTTGCTATTTTTTCTTCAAATATAGGCTGTATGGTAAGTGACTGTCAACTTGTCAACATTGGTCGACATGATTAGAGGAAAATCAAGGAGAAATAGTTACCCTACTTTCCGTTGCATTTAGTTACTATATGTTTTAAGCAGTTTGAATCCAGTAAAATAAATAAATTTTGTCCGAAATGTATTGTGCAAAGTATTTCAGGTTAGTATTTCACTTGTCAACAATGACAATTTTTCAAATATATTACAATAAGTGGAAATGGTCAAAGTACTCGTAAATTCATTGACACATGAAATTGCATGCTGTTTACGATTTTGGCTGACAAACCGCTGGTATTTTATAACGTTCATTTTGTGTTATGTTAAGTAAAACCTACATTTTATTTGCAGTGAAAGAAAGTAAAGAAAATGGTACAGTACATGTATTTGATACATACACGTGTATATACTGTATATATATATACACTGTATATAATTGTGGTATTCGGACAGAAACTGTATGAATGGCACTTTGTCAGCCATGAAGTGCCAATCATAAAGCTTGTTTGAGTATACCACAAAATCCCCAACTACTGTAAATAAGTGAAGCCACGTGTGTACAAATGGAATGCATTAATTGGTTTAAAAGCAGCGATGATCTTAAAAGTGAATTTTTTAAACCAATTAGCTTATTGTCGATTTTGCACACGTGACTTCACGACTGCAAAAGTTAGATTCGTAAAGTTTCTGTCTGAGTGCCGTTATTCCTCTTGCTAACATATACAATTATCGGGTACTGGAGAACGGTGAAGCTTATTCCAGTCGCTTGCCAACTTGTTTCGAACCAGTGTCGCTTAGTGGTATTGCAGACGCTTACCACTAAGCGACACTGGTTGGCAAGCGAATGGAACAAGCTTCACCGTGCTCGTACCCCTAGTCCCCTATGCGTATTAACAAAACCTAAAACATTGACAAGGCAAACATTAATCGAAATGTAAACCCATGCCATAACATAATTAAGTTTTCACATTTGTTAGAAACAATGCATGTATACATGCATCCTGTATTTTGCCATTGATGTGAAAAATAACACGTGATCTAGACATTAGCAAAATTGAAAATCTCAATACGAGTAATTACGCTCATGTATAGGTTCAACATTTGATGACTAACGATATTTTCATTTTTTTTTTACATCATTAACAATTTGTCTAAATTTTCATCATTTTGGAAACTCAAAGATGTTTTAAAAACGGACCAGAGGACCGTCACGTGATAATTGCACCCAATTTTGTATGCAGGATGGCTGCCTCGAAATAATGTATGCAAATTATACGCTGTCAAACTGAAGACGCACGCGGGAATTTTCGCAGAGCGAATGTCCCGTCATGGCAGTTCTTGGTCTGGATATTCCGGAAATGAGGACCCATGGCTATAATCCGCCAAAGGCACCATCAGTTGTCACTTGTGCAAGGTTGCAAGGTCATTGCAAAGTCTGGCAAAAACAAGGTCCTGGAAGTACAGGATGGAAATAAAACTGGACGTTTAAAATACGCATGTTAACATATTTTGATTCCATGTTAAATTCTTTTCCCAGCATGTCAAAATTTTTTTGCATAGATACACAGTGAAAGCCGCTTAATTCGATCATGTTGCTAATTCCGGCGATTTTGATTGAAATAAGCGATGAATGTCAAAAAACACCCTAAACAATGACGTTATCAAAACAATTTGCTCTGTGCTTTGAAAACACATTTAATCGTATATATGTATTTACATATTTTTAAAATGATATTTTTTTTAAAAAAAAGTTAAAAGTAGTGTTTGATGATGCCTGCTTGCTGCAACGGATAAATTACATTTTCTGAAAAAACGCAGAAAATCCATCTGAGTACAGCCGTTGATGCATTCTATGCTTACATGTAGACAAGTGACAATTCGATCGAATTAAGCGATGCGATGATCCAATTAAGCGTCTTTCTTTTAACATATACTGTATAGGGCAGTATATAGGAAAAATCCGTTCTGAAGGTTTTGTAGTACGCGTAATACATAAAATTTATCCATTATAAGTACCTATAAAAGTATAATATTCACAGTAAACATGAAAATAAGTCAGCTTGAGACTTCTAGTGGAATTGAAGCAATGAATTTGAAGCGGTGAATTCAGGTTCAATGTGCTAAATGTTTACTTGTTTAATTTTAAATATAAAACAAAATATAACGATTTCTTAAGCCTGTTTGGAAAAATTAATAAACAGTTTCTACTTTTTGGAGGAAATTGTTTATATGTTAGTATATTATTTATTTAACTAAATTAATGTTATCCACGATTTTGCAAAACCAACATAGGAAAATATTCCATGTTTTGAAAAATTGACATATAGGAAAATATTCAATATTTTGCAAAATTTACTAAAGATATTTTTGAAACATTTTCAAAATTAACATAGGAAAATTTTCAAAATTTCTCTTCAGAAAATGTGGAGAGTTTGGCAAATTTGAACTCGGAAAACGTGGAAAAGTGTGCAAATTTGTTCTCGGAAAACGTTGAACATTTTGCAAATCTGTACTCCGAAAACGCGGAAAATTTGACAAATTTGTCTACGGAAACTAAAATTTTGCAAATTTGTGTAGAAACATTCATTTTGGGTCGTGACAACATTTATACGTTGAATTTCCCTGACGTTTCCAGACATTTTCTTGTTTCCTGACTTTTCCAGGTTTGGGGGAACGCTGATTTCGTATAAAACGAATTCTTCTCAATGCAATTCCACTACATTCGCTTACAGAACCGTAAACTGCGACGTGTTTTGACATCAATTGGGTTTGGAACCGTCATGTTACCATGAAATGTCTCATGGCCAACACTTCTTGTGCTAATTCGCCCAACTATTCCAAGCGTCAATTCACCCGTTTTTATTAATAAACCGCAAAAAGTGCGATGCATTTTAAAATCTCTCACTACATTCCGAAAGTACATGCCATTTATTTTGTTCAAACATTCAAGGAAACTGTCTCAAAACCCACGAACGCCGAAGCAATCGTGTTCCACGACCTGGGTATAAAAGTTCCGAAATACTTTCCTACACCAATTTATTGAAATCATGCAAGAAACTTGCAGAAAACACGTCCTGTCCAGTTAACGAAGTAATAAACTATCGAGCTAAACGACTGGCTTTGCGTGCTGATCTATGCAAAACCATATTTATTACACCATTAGCCAATTTACATGATCCAGTTTATTTTCCATACAGCATACCTAAGCCAATGCTTTATTTAAGTTCGGATCTAAAAAATTGGTAAGCAGTACTAAAATTATATTTGTGACATTAATGACTCTATAAATAAACTTCGGGCAAGTTAAAGCAAACACATTTTTCCTACCATTTGTGAAGGCTAGCTTAGTTTTTTTTTTTTTTTTTTTAAACCTTGAAAAAGCAATCTGAGATCGTATTTTTATAAGGATTTGTTAGTATACTAATTATTATGATATGTACACGGCGATTCGATAGAGATAACTTAAATGAGCTGAATTCACTTTAAAAAAAATAAAAAATGGTTATTTTCATTACCGAATTTAGGTTATTCGTCTAATTTTACTGTATATCATACTGTAAATCGTTCTACTAAAATGTGATTGATGGTAAAGATCATTTTTGCGCAAGTTTTCTTTAAATTTTCTTACTTTATTAATGTTAGTTTTTTTAAAAAAAATATTTGTTTACGATTTGGTTGAAAAGAAATAAATTATACAAATAATTCAGTCAGAAATACAGAATTATAAGGTTATTCGGCTAATATTACTATATTTATCAAGAGTAAATCGTTTTCCGAAAATGTGATGGATGGTAAAAATAATTTTTGTAAAATTTTTATTAATGTTTTTTTTAAGATATTTGTTTACTGTTTTGTTTAAAAGAAACAAAATATCATACACATAATTCAGTCAGAACTATTGAATTATTGTCCGATTTATTTATTCAGTATTTCTGACTGAATTATTGGACTACTTTATTATAAAGAGTATTTCTTAGCATACACTTGTAGATAGCTTTTGATAAAAGACTACGCTAAATTTAAATTTCATTTTTCTACATACTTTTGGCTATAAATGCATTCGAGATATTGACCTTAAAGGAAAAATACGTTTTCTTTTTAGAAAAAAACTGAGATTTGTTTCGTTGAATATCCTGCAAAACCTATAACATTTTTAGAAAACTGAAATTTAAAAAAAAAAATTCTCATCTATGGAAAAACTTGCATTTTATGAACAGGATAAGATATAATACATGCAGTGAACCTAATTAAGAAAAATTCCAGTCCCCGTCCGAGTATGGACGAATAATGTTAAATTCTACCTTTAAGACGAATTCCAAATTCGAATATTACAAATTGTAGGCTAATTTTCCCAAGAACTCTCGCTATGTTTCGTTAAAACGAACTTAATATGAAAAAAAGGTACACATAATAACGGGGAATTCCCGATAAAAGTTGCAAGATCTACCCATTCTTATACTTCATAATTAGTTCTTATTGTTGAAATAATGTTTTCTCTGACTTTTGATAATTCGAAATATACACGGTTTAAACAAATTTTGACGTCACTTGAGATTCGTCTTAACGATGTTCGACTGTACAGTCTTTTCGTTTAGAATAGTGAATTCAGTTTTTTTAAAAAAGTTAACCTACCTATATTTGGAAAGGAGGGTGTTTCTGAACCTTGCTAACCTTTCCTTAAGGGGACGATAAAGTAAATATTTGGAATTTTTAAATCTTAAGTAGGCATGCTTGAGAAAAAAAAATCTTAGATCCCTCTTCATAGACACTTTAGGACAATGTTAAAAAACAACAACATCATTTGTATGACACACGCACAAAATCGAAAACCACAACATTACCGAAAAACTAAATAAAATATGTCATTCTAAATTCAAAAATTGCCAGTTTCCGGATGAAAACAAATTAAGCGATCTCTACACTCAGCAAAAACGACACATCCTAGCTTGCCTGGTGGAAAGATTAGTATGGATCAGTATAAAATTCGTATCGATATTAGTATAAATTTTCTGATATAATGTATAGTGATACTGATACATGTACCAGTATGTTTTATACTGGTGAGCATCAGTGCGACAAGTACATTTTTTACAAATTTCACTTAATTATTGCAAATTTATAGCTAAATAATTAAATTACATACATATTTAGCTATATAATTTACAAAAATGAAAATAAATCCTGACTTTAAAAATTAATATATCTATTTATAGTTGAAAAACCATACATCACTATACAATTACTGATACTATTTGTGGATAGTGATACTTTAGTGATTTAAGCATCACAACGGGTAAGTATCAGTATATTATAGTAATTAACACATATGTGTTACTATAATATACTGATACTAGTATAGAACTGTACAAAATTATACTGATATTAACCGATATCAGTATGTATCTTACTGATGTCAGTATAGCTTTTACTGATATCAGTACAGTTCTTACTGATGTAAGTACAGGTTTTTACTGATATCAGTACAGTTCTTACTGATGTAAGTACAGCTCTTACTGACATTTGAGGGTGAAAGTGTTACATTGGCGTGGACACAATGTTTCCAAAGATGTGTAAAAACATATTTCGGCAACATTTTCAAGAAAGTGAAACAGAAACATGTTTTCGTCTGGCAGCCTGCCGTCTGCAGATCTAGGCGGAGCCAGCACGCGTCGTCTGCTTGTGAAAGCTATCTATAGCTCCCGAACAGCAGCAACCAGAAGCTGAAGTACGTGGGAAAAGGCGCTAAACGAAACGTTTGTTCGAAAATGGAGCCCAGTGACCGAAATGTTGCGTTCGGACAATGCAGTCGAGTGACACTCATTGTGCTAAGTGGGACAGCGTGCATTGCGCTCGTAATTGGCCGCTCGCTGTCAATATCGCGAGAAGCCCGGCTTATTCAGAATGTGTAGCAGACAAACCGCATTCCACAATTTGGTTCACACACTTGTTTTATTTCCCAGCCGGAGTCGCTGCATACATTTGTTGCCAAAACGAGTCAAGGAAAGGGAATGATTCATATCGCGGCTGCGCACCAGCTCTGCATCGGCGAGCCCAGCATTTGGACTTTTTTTTTTTTTTTTTTTTTCTGGCCAAACGGGAGGTAGAATCTCACTGGGCCAAATTCCCAGGGAAGCTGGTGCGAGGCTTTTTCCGATCCAACATTTTCAGACATTTCCAGGCAGGCGTGGATTAGGCTTACATAGGCAGAAGCTTCGCAGATCGAACATTGTCAGTCGTGAAGTCACGTGTGAAGTGGAGGGCATTACTTGATTTGCAAACAGCAATAACCTTCATTAGCAGTCTATTAGTGTGTCGTGTTTGCACACGTTAACTTCGCGACTGCTAAAGTGCTAACTGCGAAACTTCTGTTTGAGTAGGTCCTACCTTTTGCGTCCAATTCAAAATGGACGTCCGCAAAATTTGCCCAAAATTGCACTCCCCCTAACCCCCGTCCGCATTGTGTCCGGTCAATCAGGACCCGTCCTCCCCCCATTCGGACGTCCGAAACTTAAAAAAAATTGTATTCGGAAAATTTTGAAACTTTTCAGTTTCAAAATTTTCCGAATACAATACAAAAGGTTGAGAATTTTTCCAATTTGTCCTCAGAATCTGTTGGGAATTTTGCAAATTTCTCCTCGGAAACTGTTAAAAATTTACAAAACAGTTGAAAATGTTGAAGATTTGTACTTGGAAAACGTTGGAAATGTTGCTATTTATCCTCGGGAAATATGGAAATTTTTTTAAAGATGTCCTCGGAAAAGTTTGAAAGATTTGCAAGTTTATGCTCGAGAAAAATGAAACTTTTGAAAATTCGTACTGGGAAAATTTGAAAGTTAGCAAATGGACCCTGAGTTTTTAAGTTCTCTGACTTTTCCAGGTTTTCCAGGAATGGGGGTACCCTGTTTACTGACTTTTGCAATTTATAACCCATCACCTATAGAGCTCAATTTCCCTTTTACTTTGGGAACTGATTTTATTTGGCATTTTCTTTTCAAGTGGACGTCCGAATTGATCATACCCCCTTCCCTCCCCCTGTCCACAATGTGTTCGTAACTCAACCCTCTCCCCCCACCTACATAATGACGTCCTTTTTGAATGGTCCCTTATTAGTTCTTGTTGGTTTGCAAGCAGTGATAACTTTGAATGATTTTTCAATTAAACCAATTTTGCACACGTGACTTCGCGACTGCTAAAGTACTAACTACAAAGCTTCTGTTTGAGTTCCTCTAGTGTGGCTACTTAAAAGCTTAATCGCAATTGCACCACTCATAAAACTGTATAAAACTCTGTATAAAACTGCCAAAGATCGCACTTTGGCAGTTGTGAACTAACATGCGCAGAAAGAAAACGAGCTGACAACCTTGAATGAACTTTTGTCAATTAGCGTGTATACTATATGTTAATTAGAACAAATTAAACACGTGTTGCAGTGCATGGTTCAACATTAGTACAATGTACACATGTACACGTATTTACCAAAACATGCAGTAACGAGTTTTCGACTAGTAACTGGCCATGACATTGTCTTTCACACATGCTTGCCACAGTGAAGTAAGCACTGTCACCTACTGATAAGATATTGTTAAACAATTAATCGTTGCATGGTTGCGAACTGCAAAGGACATGTTAAGACATGTCACCCTTTCTTGAAGAACCTCAAGGCGCGTTCGATGATCTTTGTTATTCACAAAGATATCCTTTTATAAAAGGTTGGAACAAATAAAATGGACACTTTCAACATTGAATAAAACAATGTTTCTGGAAGTAAACTCTCAAAGAATTTTTCACATTGTCATACACAAAGATGATGTCAGCATATCATCTCGCAGAACCGCAGCAATATGTGTTAGTGATTCTTCATTGCAGTTCAGCAATTGTACAATGTGCAACAAAACTTTGAGAGTTTCCCTACAGAAACATGTGATGTGAATCAAAGTGTCTATTTCATTTGTAACGAGTACATGTAACACGTGATCACTTGGTAGTTGGTACACTATGTTGAAATTTGTGACAATGACCTACATGTACTGCTGTTGTTTAAGCAAAGCAATTACAAGCTGCTTCTTGCTCTAAATTTGCTTTTAAAGTTGATAATTAAAGAGTGGCTACCAAGCGAGTTTCGACTTGTCCACTGAGTTTCATTGATGCACATGTTCTTAAGAGGGTAATAAACCCTATATTCGTGAAGTGACAAGTTTATAGATAAGCAATGCATCGAGTAACACTTACGTGTGAACAATTTTTTTTCCTAACTTAGGATGGTGTCATTAATTCGTACATTTCATCTCAAGTTCAAAAACACGTGTCATATTTAAACTTCTATTATAAAAGCATATACACAAGTTCTAATAATAATTCAAAATGGATTTTAAAATCTTTTGCTAGCAACTTTCCCTGATAACTATTAGGAAAAAACAAATCAAAGCAGGTTTAGTAGATTGTACGTTTACTAAACTTATTTTACTGATTACAAAATTATTTAATAACCCAAATCTAAAACAAACCTTGAGATTAAATTTAAAACGAATTTACGAAATTAAAGTCAAAATATTAGAAATATATTTATAATACATTTGAAACACTGTTTCATATATTGCATGCAAATCATGTAAGTTTCAAGTTATTCATGTACTTTTCATGTATGATAAATACATGAATTACCTGAATTTCATATATTTCATGTAATGCAATGCAAATGAATTTACACAAATACATGTAAATGGAATGATAAAAACATTTAAATCTATATTTTTAAATCTAAAATTCAATACTTCAAATGAATTTTAACAAGCATTATGAGAAAAATGCATTTCTAAAGATATCTTTTGGATGTGGAAACACACGTTGAGTTATTAAACAAGGTTATTAAGAAAAAATTGACTTTTGTTAAGGTCAAAACACTTGATTGCATACGTGTAAATACAAGTATGATTCTGTTTCAATAAACCATTTATTACATCGTGCTTTTTTCTGCGAATTTATTTTGCCCAAGGTGTGGCATTGTCATTAAATAAAAAAGGTTTGAAAAAAAAAAAGACCTAGAAAATATTTAAAAACTTGACATTCAGAACAACTACTGTATATGAGTTTCATTGCCAAAATAACATTGCTTAATAATCGAACGTGTGTTAATAAACATTACATATACATGTACATGTATAATGCATACATCTAGGATTAAATTTTGCATGTAATTTTCGGACACCATGTATACTGAATTCTTAAGTTGCCAAAATTAACTCTGATGGGGGACTCCCTTGTGCACCTCTGGCTACGGGCCTGCCCAAGACCATTGAACGCGTTACATTTGATAAGAAAACCCCTAAAAACGCTGACCAGAAGAAAAAATCTTCGAATTCAATCTAAATGTGGCGTTTCGGGCTGTTATTTTTAATCGAGCATTGTATGCACGAAAGGGTGGGTGTGAACTAAACATTGTTTTAAAAGGAAAAGTTTAAGAAAAAAACGCCAATAAAAATAGAAAAAAAACAAGCATTCTCGGGTACAAATTGGCAGTTGTTATAAAGTAGCATAAAATGGAGCGTTAAACGAATGATTGAAGAGTTGGCTGCCGGTAAATACTAGAAAAAAACAAAAGTTTTTTTTGTGTTATTTGCAAAACAGGTATTACGATCCTGTTGCAAAGATAATGAATCGCCCCCAGACTCCCAATTATTTCACTTTCCTTTGGCCATTTGCATGCACGGCCCCATATCTATATAGCACTCGAATACACGCCTGACAATTACGATTACGTGCTTCCAAATTCAGAGTTTATATCGAAAGTTGAGAAACAAAAAGTGGAAAAAAGGGAAAGGGAGAATGGGAATACATGTTCATTTTATGTTGCTGTTTCATACTGAGATCTTATCGCCTTGGTACCAGCTTCCAAAACAGAAATTTTGAACGTCCTTGACATTTCTCGGCAGAAATGAATTCAATTCACCTTTTTTTTTACATGAATTTAAGGAAGGGAGGAGGCGAGATTCTTGTGAGAAAAGATTCTTGAATGGGCCAAGTTTTGAAATGAATATCCATGGCGAGGAAAAAAATTGAAATAAAATTCTGTTTTTGATGCATGGGAAAAAAATACGTGTACATGCTTCGTGTAGTGAGTAAAAAGTGATGAAAAAAAAAGGAAAAAAGTGGTGGTGATAAGGTAAAAAATGTTGAAGAAAACGTAAAAAGTGATGAAAAAAAGTAAACGTGATGAAAAAAAGTAAAAGTGATAAAAAAAAGTTAAAATGTGATAAAAAAAAGTTAAAATGTGATAAAAAAAAAGGTTAAAATGTGATGAAAAAAGGTTAAATGTGATGAAAAAACGTAAATAGTAAAAAGTGATGGAAAATAAGTAAAAAGAGATGAAGAAAAGTAATAAGTTATGATTTAAAAATAAAACGTGATGATGAAAATGTAGAAAGTTATAAAAAAGTAAAAGGTCATGAAAAAAAAACCAACTTAAAAAGTGACGAAAAAAGTAAAAGGTGAAGAAAAAGAAGTAGAAAGTGTTGAAAACAAAGTAAAATGTGTTGAAGAAAAAGTAAAAAGTGATGATGAAAAAGTAAAACGTGTTCACAACGTATAAAAAAATGTGATGAAAAAATAAGTAAAAATGATAAAAAAAAATCGAGGAAAAAAATACAGTGAAAATACTGAGAAAATCTGCAACATTTTGAGAATTGCATGTCAGAGCCATTGTAAGAAATTTCAATACATAAAAAAACGTGTCTGAATGTTATTAAAACAACCTGCTGCTGCACCAGTTTCTGAACAAAATAAATGGCTCATGTCAGTTTGGAACTATTGTAATTAACACGTCTCAGACGATTTATAGTATATGTGTTTATTTTTGGCAAATAACATGTTTTTGGAATGTTTTTTAAACGTCACTTAAGCGTTGTATGGAAAGGTATTTTGAAAGTTGTTTATGGGAATGATAAATGTATGTTCACTTTTGAAATAGTAATATTCCAGTCGAAGATTGGCGTCATTATTTCAAGCGTCACCTATTTAGATGATGTATATTTATGATTTATCAGGAAAATATGTATATGAAAAATGGCTACTTTAAAATCAAAAACTGTTTGTAAATGTTACGTTTTTAGTAACTCCACACAGAAACATGGCCAATTACTGTAAAATGTTAGAAAACAATAAAGGAAATTTAACTTGTAAAACAAACAAAACAAATACGCTCGTATTTAAGTTTTAAATTAGCTTGCAAGTTCCAGAATTGGAATAAAAATGACCAGTAAAAGTAAGAATCAAATGATTCCTAAATTACCCTTCATCGACATTTTAAAAAATTGATACGTAAGAAATTAATAGAAATATGCTCGTATATCATTTAATCATTGCTTTTCATTGTTTTATCATTGCTTTGTACAATGCTGTCGAATTTTTGGACATAACAGTATACTGTTAGTAAGTTAATTATATTTAAATGTGAATTTTTATTTCAAATTTGACTCAAGGGCTAATTCACCTACCAGCCCGCGGGACACGATAATATATTACATATTTAAACTAAGTTCTGCAAAAACCACAGTAGAAAAAATTGGCAAGATTATGCGAAATGGTTGCATTCATGGAAAACGTGGACCTGGATCGTGCGCAACTTGTTTGGTTGGTCTTGCGGAAAAATAACAATGAGAATTGAGAAATAAAAGTGCGATGCCACCGAAAGCCATCTGATGCACCCACCGGTGCCAAAGTGCAAAACCGTTAAATTTCGATTCTCACGGTCTCAAATTGTTTTCATCATTACCAGTGAAGGTTAAAAGAGTTTTTCTACCCATCGTCCAGTCGCCGGAATCAGGCTGGACAAGAGTTTGGAAAATAATTTTCATAAATTTTACGACGTTATTAAGACAGTCGAAAACTGACGTTAAAAAACGAATCAGAAATAGTTATCAGGTCTTTAAAATGTAAATCAGGCGCTGTGCTGCGAGATAAAAAAAAGCCTAATCTGGTTTATGTTTAAATATTGCTGCAGATAGTGCTGTTTGAAAAACACGAGGAGCATCTTCTAGAACAAGTTGGAACATGAAAAAAAAAAACGGCCTGTTTTGAAACCATGTGTGACAAAATGGGAACACACAACTGATGAAAGTTCAAAGATGCTTGTGTTGTGTTCCGAATTTGTAATTTCATTTTGCGTTTCATGTAATGAAACTTTTCTAAGGTTTTGAAAACTTTGTGTTTCTGTGAAAAAAACGGAACACTTTCCTTTAAAAATTAGAACGCATTATGTGCTTCCGTGTGCTCTTGCATTGATATGGCATTTCCTTGTTGTTCAATTAAAAGTTTAAATTTCAAGTAATAAATGCGAGAAACCAATATACAGTATGTGCATTTTTCTTAAAATGTAAAATGATTCTCAGATATAAACCACAGAATAATGAAAAATAAAACATGAAATTTTCCATATTTCATTTTCTTCAAATAAACGAGAAAAAAACCCACATACATATAATATTTTTTAGTTTTAGAGAAAACCTCAACAACTTTCAATTAAAAATATTCATTAATCTCATACTGAGATCCTCTACAGATTTAAATATACAGTATTAGGGGTACTCATACAGGAGCCCAGCGAATCGTATTTTGTCAACCGTGAAGTCACGTGTCCAAAATCTACACGCTAATTGGTTTAAAAAACTCACTTAAGGTTTTCACCATTTTAAACTCAATCAAAGCATTTCTTTTTCACACGTGACTTGAGTCTCAGAAACGGAAGTCAAGGTGGTCAGGTAATGCATGGCCGCATCCAATTCATGCAGAAGAAAGCAATCTTGGAATTAGAAGCTTCTATATTGCAAATACCCAAGAACTGGTAATCAACGCATTGTGATTTTGGAGTCTTTGGTATAAAAAATGTCTACAATTTAACTATGGCATGTTCATAAATTATTGGAGAAAAAATTAAAAGTTTAATGTAAAGTGCTCTGCAAAGTTGGGAAGGGCAGCGACCGCCCATCGGTTGTGCTTCTGTAGAAATTTGCGTACAGTGATAAAATCCGCATATCTTGACAGTGACAAATCATAATGGCATTCCCGGACATTCTAGGTGAAGCACGTAATCGTAGAATAAGAAAAATAAATTCAAGAGTTTTAATCTAATCTATGCAATTGAATTGACGAGTTATTCTGGCATCCGATTTTGTTAGTCAAGGCTGGAAAATCCCATTAAACTTTATAAGAATTCCATTAAATGCGACATCCAATGGACTGCCTGCCAAAGATATGACGTCAGAACATGACTCGCAAGACAAAACTATAGCACTTTGATCTTGTTGACTGTTGTGCCAACATCCTCTTAGTAAGCGCCATTTTGGTGACATCATGGATTCCATTAATTCCGCCATTGCTGTAACTCTGGAACTTCCAGCATTGATAATTCTTGGTGCAAAATCTTGGAGACGTCACGAAGCTCATTTACCCAAACACCGTTGAAAAAGTAACTTTCTTGATGACGTCACGAGCACTGTAACTTGCACCATAATAATCTCACTGGTTCTTCCTGCACAGAACATCCCAGCTAGGCGCCATTTTTGTGACATCATACATTTAATTCCATCATGACCTCAACTCTGAATCCTGCATCATCATCTTGGTGACGTCACGCGCGTTATTGCACCACAGCCACCATCTTGGTGACGTCACAAACCTCGTTTTACCAGTAATGTACCGCCAGCACGTCTTGTCTTCTTCCTGCTTGGGCACCTCACGTCGCCATCTTAATCACGTCAAAAACTTGATTTCACCAGCAACAAGTCTGTTTCCGGTCATATGGTTACTTCCAGGCACCATCTCGGTGACGTATTAATCCTCATTTCACCAGCAGTACCGCCATGACGTCAAAAAGCTGGTTTCATCATCGTGGTGACGTCATAATCCTCATTTTACCAGCCCATCAACGCTCTACAACGCCTTCAACCTTCTGAGGTACAGATTGTTTCGTCGCAGGTTGCAATCCAGTCTATCCCACAGTTTTCCGGCATCCCCGTTTCTTCCCGCTCGAGCACCTCACGTCGCCATCTTAATGACGTCCAAAAGCTGGTTTCATCATCATGGTGACGTCATAATCCTCATTTTACCAGCACATCGACGCTCTCCAACGCCTTCAACCTTCTGAGGTACAGATTGTTTCTTAGCAGGATGCAATCCAGTCTATCCCACAGTTTTCCAGCGTCCCTGTTTCTTCCTGCTCGAGCACCTCACGTCGCCATCTTAATAACGTCATAAACCCGGTTCCTCTCACATGGGTACTTGCAGGCGCCATCTTGGCGCTGGTCACGTGCCACGCTTCCTCCGCACCACCAACCCGTCGAGTGTGCGGAATCGGGGCCAGAGGTGGATGGGGGGCTTTCCCGCCTGCTCACGAACGAATCTAGGTTAGTGGAGTTTCCCACCGCCACCTGCGCGGTGGCGCGGCTGTCTCTTCGAATGCATCTGGCACCACTGCCTTTTTATCGCCATCGTGCATCTCCACCGCTTCTCGACTTGTTCGTATTTGAATAATATGTGTGCGCGCATGTGGCACAACACGAGGGTCGAACAACAGGTATTTAGATCTCGGGGAGGTCCGCAATATCGAGACGGACACGTGATACCTCTCCAAAAAAAACCTTGTTTATGCGCATCGCAGGCAGTAGGCTGAAACCGAGGAGGAGATCAATGCCTGATAAAATGGCGAATTAAAATCCGCGTCGGTGATACGACGGGAAATTGCGTTAGAGGCAACGAGATAACGAAATAATAACAGTGCTTCTTCTTGGAGAAACAGAAGAAGAAAAAAAACCATCTGAAGCGCCACCGTGCAACGGCTTCCCACTCGTAAACTGTAACGGACCCGGAGGGATTTGTTTGACAAGAGGCCGACTCCCAGAGAAAAATGATGGGAGTGGGATGGCAAAGGACCCGTGAAAATGCATGGACAGGATTATCAACTTTTCAGAGGAAAAAAAAAACTGTAAAAAAATCATTGACATCGAAGCTGCTTTGGTCAACCTCCTCTGGTGCGCCTCCTACAACTTTCCCGTTAAGAAGATTCCTACGGTGCTGCCACCTTGCATGCTCGTGGAAAGTCACCCCCTCTGATAGGTTGCGAGCAATGTCCCTGCTACTGACTGCATGAGTATCCCATATCCGAGATTCCGAAACTTTAATGGCGTCGATATGACGTAATAAGTGCATGGGAACCTCTGACTTGTCCGGGGTTGGTGATGCCAAACAACCACAGATTGTCCACTTGGGTGCACCTTTGCTTTCTATGGTTCAATGGACACCCAACTTTGGTTTAATGCACTAAAATTATTACAAAATAGTGGGTGAAATTACCTTCAGGCTTCGTTTATAAGCTGAGAATGTTGAATCCAAGAAAATCTAAAACGTTTTCCAAGAAAATGAATCCAAGACATGGTCGCTAAACTGCTAAACTGTAGTCTTTCCATGCAGCCAAGAGTCCATCCCAAAGAAGATACTGAAGACTCGCACAATGGTTGCTGTTAACGAGAAGAAAGTGAATTTTAAACTAATGTTCATGGAAGATTTTATATAACAAAGACAACTACAAGCAATGACTGGATGATTTCACAGTTTTGGCCATACTCTAGATTTTTCTAAGTCAAATTTAGGCTGACTGATATACAAATATGATGGATCTAATTCGGTGTGAAGGCAAGTTAATTGACCAAAATATACTAAAGCAAGACCGACAACAAGCCGAACGCCAGGAGTCATTTTGCTGAGCGGCTTCACTTTCTCAGCATGGAACCCTATTCCACAGAATGCTAGTTTTTCATCAATGAATGAAGCCGGATTATTGCGTAAGTAGTCGAACCCGTTTTTAAAAGATGGCGTTTTTCGAGAAACACGTTTGACGATGCATGCTGCGTAATTTACCGTTATTCTGAACAAACACGATTCTTTAAAAAAAAAAAATGTTTAACTTTCTATACATGTAATGTTATAGAAATCGGGAATTTGCCCAGTGAAATAAATAATACTTAGATGGAAACTGTTTTTCTCCAGAAAAGTAGACATTAGTCATCCACTTTTCCTCTAACATAGTTAGTTACATGTTCTTTTCCACGTTTTGTTTAAACAAATAAGAAAGTATGGAAATAATCCAAATTGCATGCACGTGATATGGAACGCCGGGTCGTTCCGCATTCATTTAACTATTTCACGTTTGTTTGTTACTAAAATTGTGTGGACTTTGCAGAGAGAAATTGTTGCCATCTAAGAATTATTTATTTCATTTGAAGCATTTCTCAAGTAATTGAGGAATTGATGTTTTTTATTTATAAAAATTGTATGGAAAATTAATTTTTTTTGTGTGTGACATAAACACACAAAAATATTTAGTCATTCCGTTGATAAATAAAACTTCATATTTTTACATTCATCTCGGTGTTTGCCCATACTACGAATCGGGTCATTTGGCTCAGGTCGGTCGAGCTCTGACCTCACAGCTTGTAATTTCTTTTAAATCTTAGAAACCGTATGAGAAATTAATTTCGTAAATTCATTTAAATCCTAAAAATGGTATGGGAAAGAAATTTTTTAAATTTATTTAAAATCTTAAAACCAAAACGATTTTCCGTACAAATTGTAAATCCATGTAAATCTTAAAAACTGTATGGGAAATATTTTTTGTAAATTCATTTAAAATCTTTAATACAAAATGATTTTCCTTACAAATTTTCATACAATTCATTTAAATTTTAAAAAACAAAATGATTTTCCTTGCAATACATGTCAGGTCGAGCTCTGACCGCACAGCTTAATGTAATTTCTATTAAATCTTGGAAACTGTATGGGAAATTAATTTCGCAAATTCATTTAAATCCTAAAAATTGTATGGAAAAGGAATTTTATAAATTCATTTAAAATCTTAAGATAACAAAATTATTTTCCGTACAATTTGTAAATTCATTTAAATCTTAAAAACTGTATGGGAAATTATTCTTGTAAATTCATTTAAAATCTAAAAAACGAAATGATTTTCCTTACAAATTTTCATGCAATTCATTTCAATCTTAAAAACAAATCGATTTTCCTTCCAATTTGTAAATTCATTTTAATTCATTTAAATCTTAACTACTGTAGTGACTAGTAGCAGGTAGTAATTTTATTTTACCGTTATTATTACATTATTTTTACATCAATGTATGGGAAATTCATTTAGTAAATCCATTTAAATCTTTACATCAGGATGATTTTCCATACAAATTTTCATGCAATTCATTTAAATCTTAAAAACAAATCGATTTTCCTTGCAATTTGTAAATTCATTTGAAAAAACTTAAAAACTGTATAGTATAGTAGTAGTAGTAGTAGAAGTAATTTTATTTTACAGTTATTATTCCATTATTTTTACATCAATGTATGGGAAATTCATTTAGTAAATCCATTTAAATCTTTAAATCAAGATATTGATTTTCCATCTAATTCTAGAAATAAAGATTCACCCAACCCATTCTTAGCGGAACTGGACTTCCGATTCCAGTAACTCCAAGAGTCGACTTCCCGTGTATTGCGCATGCGTCAAGGTCGTCCTCTAGGCTTCCCCGCGCCCGCACTTTGCCTCTTTTCAACTCGGGCACTAATTTGCCATTTGTATGTTCGCTGGATGCATTACAATTTCAATAACCACTCGGTACGTGACCAGCCGACGCAAAACCGATGTCTGATATCGATCAGTTCGAACATTTTCCCATGGTGATACCAGCCAAGGAGGCCGTTCTTCACCTTTGCATTTCTCCGAATGTTTTCAGCGGCGACCCTGACAGGTACAACCGTGGACGAGGGGCTAAGCGCAGCTATTAATCCTAATTAAATCGCGCTTTCCTAATTAATTTTACAGCCGCTTAATTAGAACACTTTTGATAAGTTGAACGGAAAGCAGTCGCACGCTTTTTAACCTCTCGTGTAAACAAAACGAACGCAGAAAATTAGCACGCTCAATTTATGGCTTCTTGAATGTGGAACGACCGCCTGCGACACGGGCGCCATCTAGGGAAACGTTTTGGAAACGGTGTTTGCTACTCGGCCGGTTTTTTACGTTTCAAAGCAACCTGCAGCGAGGTAATTTATCGAACATCCAAACATCGAGATAATTTATCGAACATTGATCGAAATACCCTTGAGTGACAAAGGTGAGCAAATTTTCGAAGATTTTCAGCTTCTTGAGTATGATTTTTTGAAAACATGCCATTTTTTTCTGTACATTTTTGAAATGTTGGATTTTTTTTTGGAAAACATGGTCAAGAATATTTACGCCTTATTGCAAACGTGCTCATAAGCCCGTGAATGTCGTTCAATTTCGTAAAAGAGGTTCAAAAGATGAACGTCTAAAAATTGTAGAAATATTGTATCGTTTTTGGAGCAAAAATGAATATGGAGTGGGAGTGGGAAGAATATGTATTGTTTTTTGAAAAATATTGTTTATTTGAAAATATATTGTATTATGGAAAAATTTTTTTTTGATAAAGGTGTTTGGAAAAAATTACTGTTTTTTTTTTGGAAGAAAACTTGTACATTATTGTATATTGGTAAACTTGCATTACCTTCGGAGACACTTGCATTACCTTCGGAGACACTTGCACTGCCTTATGAGAAACCTGCATGTTTTTTTTACTTGCATTGTTTTAGAAAAGTGAAAACTGATGAAAAGCGACTATAAACTGAAAACAAATAGTAGACAGGTCATAAACTTATATCGGTAAAATATGTTCAACCAATCTGTTTGCAAACTGGTTGTATTTGAAAAGAATATCAGTTTTTGCAACCAGTTTGATATGCTTTTTTTCCATGAGGGTTATATCATGAAAATTAATTGCATGGGATATAACAAATAGCTAATGATCGTGGTCTCGTTTCAAGTCTTATCAGATAGTTTGACACTATTACTTTTCAATGATATAAAACCTATCTCGAGATGCACTTGTACCGTTTTTGGCAATGCGCGGCAAATTCTGACAATTCAGGAAATATAATAGTTTTTTTTATAAATGCTGTATATTTGGTAAAATTATCGTATCATTTGTAAAATATTTTTTAGATAAATTATATAGTTATTAGGGAAAGTTATATCGTTTTTGGAAAAGTAAATCTATCATTTAGGCCTACATTTTTGTTGTTTTTTTGGAAAAATCTGTATTGCTTTTTGGAAAAAAATATTGTACATTGTACAAATATGTTTTTTTGAAAACTATGGAAAATCTATGGTTTTTAGAAGAAAACTTGCATTGTCTCCTGCAAAACTCGCATTGCCTTCTGCAAAATTCGCATTGTCTTCTGCAAAACTTGCATTGCATGTTTGTCAAAAAAACTTCTAGTAGTTTTTTGTAAATTTCCTGATGAAATCGCTGTTCTGAACCAACTCACTTCGCTGCGAGCATCTCGTCTTAATTGTTTATGCATTCGCTTAGTTCTAAAGCGCCACTCATCGTTCGGAAAATCAGCCTTTAATAAACATTATGCGTTGCAATTAAAACGAGCATCGATATCAGAAAAGTCAATTAAAAACCAGTTTCCTTCTTAATTCGAGAGGGAAAAAAATCTAATAATAATAAGTTAGCATAATTGAACGACGATGGCCAGAGGCTGGCAGAGAAGGTGAAAGGATTTGTTTACATGCCATAGTTGATACGCAGAGGCCAATTGAGGTTTAGACATTCATTCGAAACACATGTACCGAAAATCTGGCGGATTTGGAACAAGGGGGCAATTCCAGGAAAAATGGAAAAAGCCCTAAATATACTTGTACTGTAGTTATTAATTGCTCGGCGCCACGCACGTTTTACTAAATTACGTCAAAAATCTGGAAACACCATCATCAATTTTCGAAAAATCGTCTGCTGCGCATTATTGCGCACGCAGCCGCAGTAAAAACTGCACATTTATGAAATTAAACAAACGTGGCATTACTAATTAAAATAGGGCATTGCCAGCCAGGGGGCATCAAGCTCGCGAATTTGCGGAAAAATTACGTTATAATATATTTCATGCATTTACATTGCATGCAATTTTATTGTCGTCAAGTTGATAAATTAATTATGCATGTAAACAATTTTTTTTCAAAAAATCTAAATTCTAATTAAATTAAATATAACATTCTTTCAAACCTCTAACGAATAAAAAATGCTGACTATACAAAAACAGAAGGATAACAAAGTTTCATAATAATTTGTGTTATGCAATGTACTCAATCATAACATGTTTCTAGACTTTTTGGTCACATTGTATTTCTTTAGTTGTCATTTCTTTGATACATAACGTATCGATAAAGTTGACAATATAAATACGGGGTGCTCACGAAATCTCGGAACATTTATACTGTATAGTGCACTGAACCATAACATTTTTCAGAGAATTTGTGTAAGATTTAACATAAAATTGTTCTTATATATAGACTTTGTGGCAACCTTGAATTGCTGTAATCCTTATACTGACAGAAAATATAATAACTTTAACTATAAGTTGTATATAAATACAGAGTGTTTACAAAGTCACCGAACAATTTGACTTGTGCAGTATATATACATAACAATATAACTGTTCGGCGACTTTGCGACCACCATGTATTTCCTTAATTTCACTATAAGTTAATACTTGACGGAAAAAGTTCATTTATTCAACAATGGTTTGCAGTGTGTCTTGAAACAATAGAAAAATAACAATAGTGAGTCTATATAGAGCGCAATTTGGAATTTATTTAATTGCTCCATTTGGTATAAAACTATGAAACTGGATCCCCATTTATCACAAAATCTGTTGCATTACGGAATCTTTCATAGTTCCACCTGTGCATCACGCCAAAATACCCCAAAACGTTCAATGTTTTAATGATTATACCATAATTGTTGTTGCAACCGTTTTTTGAATCACGACCCAGTTTGCAGAAAGACAAGCCTTTAGGAGTGTCCACACCAGTGGTCCAATTCTTATGGAAGTTTTTCGAAGATAATTTCATGTATGTAAACTCAAATAAGACACCGTATATTTCGGTAATTTATTATTTCTACAGGTATAGATAACGAACATTCTTTGGAAGTAAACTGATTTCCAAGAGATAATCATAGAAATGTACAAATACTTGCTGTTCATAATGTGTTGTCCTGCAGGCCAAACAATTCAATCTTCAAATCTCATATTTTAAACCAACATAAGCCAGTTTTTTTTTAATTTTTCTGGAGAAAAGGCACATGTCCAAGGATTTTGTACTCAAGAAGATGACGATGACCATCATCGAGACGTCTTCCAGAAAGTCTTCTGGAAAAGCTATGCTGCTAGTCTCCAGAAAGTTTTCAAGAGCGACCAATCGCCACTCCTGCAGTCAGGACAAGGGCTAGTCGTTGAACCGTGACGTCACGGTGGCCAGATCTGGCTCCGATCTCCCCTCCCTTGCAATCTGAAGATCGCGCTGCCCAACAGGTGGCCAAACTACCGGCGTTTTATTACAGCTTCATACGGGAGATGTCATTGCGAACAGGAAAACGCAAGAAGCGTTCGCATCCTCCATTTAAAAATAATTGCAGCCCGCGGCCAGAAGCCGACCACTGAGATTTCCTGAAATCGGTCAGAATGGGGGCTGCTCCGAAAACAACAAGCACAAAAAAGCCCACCAAAGGCATGAGCAGCGATTACGAGTTCATTGTTTTCTCGTGCCTTCTGCAGACATTACCAGCCGTGCATCGTGTGCTGCTCGCAGAATGGACGGGCTCCCATGGGAACAATTCCCCCTCCCCTCCCCCTCCTGGCGAACGCACGCACGACCATCTCGCCAGATAAATCCGAACAGAAATCTGAGTAATTTCCAGAGCTTTTCCAAGTAGGACAAGCTATCACGAGACTGCACATCTTGGAGGATGAAGATCTTGAACTAAACTTGATGGAATTTAGAAGTTACGTCCATAGTGGAGGAAACGTAAAGGAACTTTCTGTTTCTGTTGCTTGTTCCGTCAACTTGTTCCTGCGTGTTGCTGGAAGTTCCTTGTTGTTTATGGCAACAAAAGCAACAATTCTATTTCATTGTTAGCAATGTTTACAGTGCACCTTGAAAGCAAGAAGGCGTCATCCCTTTCTCCATACTCCAGGATTCCCTAAACGCACGTACTTCCTGGTATGATTTTGACTCTGTTTTGGTGGTGATGGTTGGGGTGGCCAAGAACGATATCATGGCTATCGATATTCCAGATTTCGAGGATATATGTTGTAACGTTTGAAATTCTTTAAAAAAAAAAACGCTGAATATGTTTTAAATTCGTTGGCATATTTTAAAAATGTTGGCATTTTTTTTTTAAAAAAACATTGGAAATTTTTGTGGATTTAAAAAAAAACGTTCGAAGTTTAAAAATAAAGTTTTAAATTTAGAAAAATCTTTGCATTCAACAACAACAAGAACAAAAACTTTTACAAAAACGTTGAAAGATTGGAAAAAAAAACACGTCCGATAAACTGGAAATTTTATAAAACGTCGGACATTTTTTAAAACGTTGGCCATTTTGTGAAAGCGTTTGAAAAAACAAAAAGAAACGTTTGAAATAATGAAGTAAACTACAGAAATTAAAATAAAATTGAAAAAGACAAACGTTTGAGATTTGTTTTGGAAAAACCGTCGAAAATTCGTAAAGCATTCGAAAATGTCGAAAAACATTCCAAAATGTCGAAAAAACATTCGAAAATGTCGAGAAGCATTCTAAAATGTCGAAAAGCATTCCAAAATCTTGAACAACATTTGAAAGTTTTGAAAAGCATTCGAAAATGTCGAACAACATTCGAAAATGTCGAAAAGCATTCGAAAATGTCGAAATACATTTGAAAGTTTTGAAAAGCATTCAAAAATGTCGAAAAACATTTGAAAGTTTTGAAAAGCATTCGAAAATGTCGAAAAGCATTCGAAAGTCTTGAACAACATTCGAAAACGTCGAAAAACATTTGAAAGTTTTGAAAAGCCTTCGAAAATGTCGAATAGCATTCGAAAGTCTTGAACAACATTCGAAAATGTCGAAAAACATTCGAAAGTTTTGAAAAGCATACGAAAATGTCGAAAAGCATTCGAAAATGTTGAGAAGCATTCTAAAATTTTGAAATACATTCCAAATTTTTAAAATTTTCAGAAGTTTTGGCAATGTTTAAAGTTATGAAAACGTTCAAAATGTATAGTGTCCCATCGCACTTTCATGGTCAACTGACGCTGGGCGTGAATTCGACCAAAGCTTAAAACCGAACGACCTTCCGATGCCATTAAATATGGAGCCAACCGTCGACATTTGTTTCATTTTTCTTATTCCACCTTCCGATCTTCAGCGAGAAGAACAATGCGATGTCTTGCGGAATGCATAGAAATGGGAGCATTTCAGAGCTAGGTGTGACCAATGATGGCTCCCCCGCGCGTCTTCCAAACCGTTTACAATGTCTATCGCTCGCACCATCGCATGCATAACCCATTGCCATGAAATCCATACTTCGTAATAGCGCTTGCGCAATGACCACCCCCCCTCTCTCAATCACCATTCGACTTCGAAAAGTGCATCTCTTCATAAAGATACGACAAAAGATAGCAAACATTCCGGAAACTCCGATGTATCTTCTGCTGGCGCATGCAATATTCAAATCAGTCCTGACCCACATCACCAGAAGCCCAGAACAGTCCACGCTCACGGAACATTTTAACGTCTTAAGGTTTGTCCACCAAAATGCAGTGAGACCAAATATTGAAGAGTTCAGATTAGAACAAGATTATAATCATGTTGGATTACAAAACAAGATGCATCTTGTTTAAAAGTTGCAACATTTTTTAATCATTTGGCTTATTTCTTGGACGTCATGATTTAGGATATTCTAAGCAAGGTACTCTGCTCCCACTGCGGTCATGTGAATGAGGTAGCCATCTTTAAGCTCTGGAAAATGATTACCATGTCTCAATAGTGTTTAGTCTCGATGGATAATCGATAAATAAGCAGCCATCTTGAAAATCTTAGACATAACAGAGGATCAAGAGCTCAACTTTTATCGATGACTGCATGATTTTCCACATTGCTTCATTGGTCATCCCATGCATCGCGACAATGTTCAAGGATGAGACAATTGAGCAACTCAAACACAGAACTTGGCAATGCTACGACAGCTGACCATTAACAACGACGCCTTTTCGTTATTTTGTCAAACCAAGAAACATTTTTTGAACAATATCATGGTTAAGCTCAACAAATTTTAAACATTTTTACCCAGATTTCACCAGAACTCAATAACTCAGCATGAGATTATACCAGTACTCTCAGTTGCTGAACTTTATACCCATATTAAAAAGAAATGCATTAAAAATGGATTTTGAAAATTAGTATGAAATGGAACACGTGTAATGTATCTAAAAATAGCTTTAAAATACATTTTGAAATTCAATGACGAAAATACAGTATGAAATACATTGACGAGAATGACAAAAATACAGTATGAAATACATTGACGAGAATGACAAGAATACATTTTGAAATGCATAATATGTGTTTCAATCTATCCACATTTAAACACATTCTCAATGAAGGTATAGGATACTATAGGCTGTCCAGACCTCAATATACTAAAGTTGATGAGACAGTCAAGGCTTATAGCCAACCTAGCTCTAGTACGGAATGAGCACGTTATAAATTTCTAATAACGTTTGCATAACATATTTCACTTGCACCAGAATTTAGTTAAAACTACACGAGGCTGAAGCAGACGTTAATATACGTGCATCACCTGCCTCCGGGTATAGATAGCTTTCGCAAGCAGACGACGCGTGCTGGCTCCGCCTAGATCAGACAAGTTGGGGTACTTCGTAATTATACTGTGGCAAAAATGATTGCCTTTGCTATAGATAAATCATATTTAATTATTCATTTACAAAATAAACGAGAAAATTCACATAATTTATGATTTGCAGTGGCAAAACAGCATCAAAATATTTACTTTCGGATAACAAAATCTATTCATGGGTAAGTGGTGGTATCTATTAGTAAGGTAATGGGGCATTTTCTTAGTTTTTAGAATGATGCTCCTTATTAGAGCCACGATTCTCAGATTCATGTACCCCACAACACGCCCACAATGTAAACCAAGTCCCATTAGCCACGCTCACGAGCTACTGTACGTGACGTCACATGCAAGTTATCTATATAACCTAAAGGACTAGAACTAGACCTATTCTCATACCTTAATAATATATACTGTTTAGTTTCTTCTTTTCTTTATTTGTTATCTCATTCAAGCTAGATTATCAATATTTTTCTAATATTTAAATAAACGACATGTGCAACAGAAAGGAAAAGTCCTTAGAGGGCTCTCTCTCTCTCTCTGGTATGTTATAACGAGGAATTCCCCGGTGGAAGATGCAACACCTTTCCCATTCATATCATATATACGTGCAGAATAGGATTTCATCTTAACTTCGATGAAGCTTTAGTTCAAATTGCTGAAGTCATGTGTTTTGTCTGACTCCTGATAATACGAACTACGGTTTAAACGAACAAATTTTGATGTCCTTTGAGGTTCGTCCGAATATGCTTCGACAGTATCGGCATATGGAAAAGTACTTCAGATAAAGGACATCTTTCGGGATAACCGTAGCAGCGCCACCTACAGCCAGCGGCGAATGCGAATAAGCATATTTGGCTTTTATTTTTTGTCGTTAAAGCTATTACGGGCATATTTAATATGTTTGCACCTTTTAAGTTTATTAAGATTCTCGCATATGCGCGAGGCGAATTTGACCATAAACTAGCACTAATTACCGTTTCTCTATTCATCGATTAGTGATGGCGCTGAGTAGGTGGCTTTGTCGGCTTTTCTTGCCTTTAATAAATTTTTAGATCGCTCAATTATAGAAGTTCTTTTTCCAGTCATGAGAGCTGTACTATGATGTACATTTTCAGGAAATGTTAATTTTCGATTAACGTATTGGCGCCATCTGGGATAAATTATGAAACCGTTACTCGAGCATTGAATTAATAACTGCACAATAACCACCCATGGTATACCACGCCAATTTCAAAAAAAAATTGGTGGCTCCCTGGTGGATCGTAAGTTAAAGCTTGTTTCCGTACATTGTTACTTTATGATTTGACCATAGAGGGCGTTATGAGAGCGTTTTTTTTAGCTAATGTAGTTTTTTAGCATATTATTTTTAGCCCAGTGTACCTAATAAGGGCTTCCCCTTTGTAAAACGAGCTTAATCGTGACGGTTTCGTACACTGGGCCAGATAACGCGGACTGGCACGCAACGCTCCGAGGAGCAGTGACCTCTGGCGGCGGGGGTGGCGTTGTAACGAGGGGGTGCACGCTACCAAAGGATTGCACCAGCATATACCACACAAGGGGCACACCCAGGAGCGCCGCAGGGAGCGCTGCAGTTCGCGACCTGCTCGCGCGAGACGAGAGCGCCATAGGTGGGACCAACATGGCGCAGGTACACGACCAAATCCTCGATCAATTTTAAGGGGCTTGAAGGTAAAAAAGACAGCCAAAAATAGGCTTCTCTGCGAATTAATAGATGAGGGGGGAAAAAACGCAAAGGTTATGGGAACCAGAACATGATTTTGACCAACGTGGAAGGAGTTTTTTTGAAATCATGCGTGGCGCTCCGGCCTATTACCGGCCACTGACTAGCTCGTAAACTATCGTTTTCTCACTGTAGCGTTGAAACAGTTAAAAAGTCCGTTTTTTGAAATTGCGGAAATGTTGCTACGTTTCTGGAATCCACGTTTTTACGATGTAGTTACAGAAGTTTTAATTTGTAATGTTACTTACACGTACTTAGTTTCGTCCAAGTTTCTTTCAACTTGCATTTCAAAATGTATTCCAAATGTTGTCGTGACCTCCGAATTTGACATTGCTCTATATTATTTTTCTAGTTTCCGAATCTGCTAAAAATTATGAAATTATGGCGAAAGTTAATTTCGCCATAATTTCATAATTGATTCCATATTGTTTTTTAAATGGAAATTTACTCCAACACTGTGGGTTTTTGGAAATCTAAAAATTGTCATTATTTTTATCGAACGTTATTGGCAATTAAGTTTTATTTTCATGAGTTTGAGTACGTGCGCAAGCTTGGTCGGGTTGTGAGGAAGTACATTCTTGGGTCAGAGGTAAAAATGAACATTTTCGGTTGCTCCGCAACACTGTCCGCAAACTTAAACTAGGAGGAGGAAGTGCTATCTCGGTGGTCAAATGACTCGCCAGAAGTAGCCCGTAGTGATGCAGGTGGTCTTAGTAGGTGGACCTCCCACCAGGTGGCTCGCCACGAGTCACGCCTCCCACAATGCATAGCGCGGACCAAATTACGTGTGTCAGTATGGCCGCCACCAGATATGGTCGAGGTCATGGGTCACGAGGGTCGTGCACGTGCCGAGCCGGTGGGTCTCCCCCTCTTTGGAAATTAGGCGAACGAAAATGCGAAAAGTATCGCACAGGTGTCGCTGGCCTCGATTTAGTCCCGTTTAACACAATAGTGATGGAAATGGACGATATGCTTTTTTTTAAATTACTACCAAAAAATCTTTTTGGGTAGAGGGTGGGGAATTGCTCACAGTCGTCATATTGAGGTTATTTTTGATTAGAACAGCGTGCATCTGTTTAAATTTTACTTATTTTCGTCTATTACAGAAATTTCTATTTTTTTTATTAATGGTGACTTTTTCGCCGCCATTACAGTAGATTCATTCCCATAGCAATTTTGTTATTGTTGTGAGAAAAACATTTTTATTGGTCTAGTAAAATGGGATAACTGTACTAGAATTTTTGTTGCGAAAAATTATCTTAATAGACATTTTATAAAAAAAAACATCAAATAAAAATAGACCAATTTGTAATATCTTCCTGCCTAATAAAACCCCGAAAGTTTCTTGGCCCAGAAAATCATGCGAAACAGGTATTTATACCCTGCGAAATAGCGGTTTTCAGCGAATTAGTTCGCACCAGTGCGTATTAAAAGTTTCACTTTTTACGTACAGGGTGTTTCGGTCAATCGAGCTCAGCCAAGCCTATAAATTTTAAATATTTAAAATTTAAATATAATAGGATGAATGCTTTGATCCACCATTTTTTTTTTAAAATAACTAAACTTGTCACGATTTTCACTTTTAAATTTTTATAAAACAAGATACCTGCTGGCGGACGAATCATACCATCGATATTACATTTTTTAAGATTCTGTGGGTATACTTGTACTATCTCATTAATAAATGTTGAAATAAATACTCGTGCTTTTAATTGACTCTCTCAAACTCGTCAAGGCAGGGTTTTAAACAGTGAATATCTGGTACTAGCACTAGTAAAGCCCGGGAAAGCTAAAAGAAATGAGAAACACTCCCCTTATGTTGTTGGGAAGTAGGCCTGACACCGAAGCAAACAGCCAAAAAAAAAAAAAAAAAAAAACATACCGAGCCCTGTAGCGGAAGAGTATTTTTTTTTTCGTTTTTTACGCGTTTTGAGTCATTATGTACAAAACAAAAAAAACAAAAAAATCCCGCTACGGGGTTCCGCACTGG